>JAHUZM010000583.1:0-26769 GCA_019925275.1 Mytilus edulis
TACTTATAGACAGTACCTTCACTGTGCATAGCACAGTATGAGGAATGCGGAGGTTGTGAGTTCGAACCTCACCGGAGCAATTAGTTTTTTACCATTCAATTTTTAATTTGATCCCTTCTTGTTACAGCATGTCAACTTGTTACGATCAAAATTCCTTTGACAAGGAAATGGGTATCGACAAAAAATATGAAGATACCCGGATTTTATTTGTGAGTTGAGTATGCCTTTCAGAGTACACGTGTCGTTTGATTGCATATCAATTACCAGTCATATCGTTTCGATGTAAATTTACATTGACGGTTTTCCATTCTTTTTATCTAACCCGCAGCATGGTCGACAGTGTATAGGTATCTCAAAATAGAAAAGAAATAATTGAAAGTCCATTCGAAAGACAGTAACTGTCTTGGCATGATTTGAAATATGTGAGTTTTCTTCCGATTGACGAAGACTGATCACTAGGCATTAGCAAAAAAACCTCAGCTTCTTCCGCATATCGTATTGATTTGACAGGTCCAATTTCTGAGACGATAATACCTTTCTAGTATCGTTACAGTCTATCTACTTGAATGTATAAAATTCTGATGATTGTTCCCACTATATGTGCTATTTCTTTGCAGGACTGTATATCTAAGAATTGACTTGGTGCACACACTCTATTTGCCTTAAGCTATTATATTAACAAGTTATTTTTGCAATGTTACGCCTGTAATATATCATTCATAGTGGATTTTATGTGTTTGTTACTTTATTATTATTATTCAAACAAGAAAGAAAAACTCAGTCAAATAGTTTCCGAGAATATAATCTCACATTGAAGAAAAGAACAAATCCTGGGCTAAAAAGTGAAGGTGACAAAAATATATCCCGTGAGGCGGAGTCGAACCACCGACCTAGAGATTCCTAGATTCTATCACACTACAGTCTCCCGCTCTACCAACTGAGCTATCACGGGCTGATGTCTATTGCCAGTAAATTTGTGTATTTATTGTAAAGAATCAAGTTCTGCGGAAGTTGGTCATATGATGTTAAAAATGAAGCCTATTTTAAATAAATGTTTTCATGAACCTTATTCCATATTCATAATTAGGACATGACAAAATCTCAATCACGATGAACGGAAAAGTCAGCTTTCTCTATATTTAAAATAATTATTCGGATGTTATTTTACGTAACATAACAGAAGCGTCCAAACTATATATCGATCCAATCAATAAAGTAAATGTAAAAAATAACATAGTAAGTGAAATGAAAAGATTCTTCGGCATCATTTTTAATGCAGACGTTAACCCAGAAATCAACTGATGTATAAAAGCTTAAGTTTTATGTCACTTTGTAACATTGCTCCGGTGGCACAATCGGTTAGCGCGCCGTACTTATAGACAGTACCTTCACTGTGCATAGCACAGTATGAGGAATGCGGAGGTTGTGAGTTCGATCCTCACCCGGAGCAATTAGTTTTTTACCATTCAATTTATTAAATTTGATCCCTTCTTGTTACGCATGTCAACTTGTTACGATCAAAATCTCTTTGACAAGGAAATGGGTATCGACAAAAATATGAAGATACCCGGATTTTATTTGTGAGTTTGAGTATGCCTTTCAGAGTACACGTGTCGTTTTGATTGCATATCAATTACCAGTCATATCGTTTCGATGTAAATTTACATTGACGGTTTTCCATTCTTTTTATCTAACCCGCAGCATGGTCGACAGTGTATAGGTACTCAAAAATAGAAAAGAAATAATTGAAAGGTCCATTCGAAAGACAGTAACTGTCTTGGCATGATTTGAAATATGTGAGTTTTCTTCCGATTGACGAAGACTGATCACTAGGCATTAGCAAAAAACCTAGCTTCTTCCCTGACTCGTATTGATTTGACAGGTCCAATTTCTGAGACGATAATACCTTTCTAGTATCGTTACAGTCTATCTACTTGAATGTATAAAATTCTGATGATTGTTCCCACTATATGTGCTATTTCTTTGCAAGACTGTATATCTAAGAATTGACTTGGTGCACACACTCTATTTGCCTTAAGCTATTATATTAACAAGTTATTTTTGCAATGTTACGCCTGTAATATATCATTCATAGTGGATTTTATGTGTTTGTTACTTTATTATTATTATTCAAACAAGAAAGAAAAACTCAGTCAAATAGTTTCCGAGAATATAATCTCACATTGAAGAAAAGAACAAATCCTGGGCTAAAAAAGTGAAGGTGACAAAAATATATCCCGTGAGGCGGAGTCGAACCACCGACCTAGAGATTCCTAGATTCTATCACACTACAGTCTCCCGCTCTACCAACTGAGCTATCACGGGCTGATGTCTATTGCCATGTAAATTTGTGTATTTATTGTAAAGAATCAAGTTCTGCGGAAGTTGGTCATATGATGTTTAAAAATGAAGCCTATTTTAAATAAATGTTTTCATGAACCTTATTCCATATTCATAATTAGGACATGACAAAATCTCAATCACGATGAACGGAAAAGTCAGCTTTCTCTATATTTAAAATAATTATTCGGATGTTATTTTACGTAACATAACAGAAGCGTCCAAACTATATATCGATCCAATCAATAAAGTAAATGTAAAAAATAACATAGTAAGTGAAATGAAAGATTCTTCGGCATCATTTTTAATGCAGACGTTAACCCAGAAATCAACTGATGTATAAAGCTTAAGTTTTATGTCACTTTGTAACATTGCTCCGGTGGCACAATCGGTTAGCGCGCCGTACTTATAGACAGTACCTTCACTGTGCATAGCACAGTATGAGGAATGCGGAGGTTGTGAGTTCGATCCTCACCCGGAGCAATTAGTTTTTTACCATTCAATTTATTAAATTTGATCCCTTCTTGTTACGCATGTCAACTTGTTACGATCAAAATCTCTTTGACAAGGAAATGGGTATCGACAAAAAATATGAAGATACCCGGATTTTATTTGTGAGTTTGAGTATGCCTTTCAGAGTACACGTGTCGTTTTGATTGCATATCAATTACCAGTCATATCGTTTCGATGTAAATTTACATTGACGGTTTTCCATTCTTTTTATCTAACCCGCAGCATGGTCGACAGTGTATAGGTACTCAAAAATAGAAAAGAAATAATTGAAAGGTCCATTCGAAAGACAGTAACTGTCTTGGCATGATTTGAAATATGTGAGTTTTCTTCCGATTGACGAAGACTGATCACTAGGCATTAGCAAAAAACCTCAGCTTCTTCCTGACTCGTATTGATTTGACAGGTCCAATTTCTGAGACGATAATACCTTTCTAGTATCGTTACAGTCTATCTACTTGAATGTATAAATTCTGATGATTGTTCCCACTATATGTGCTATTTCTTTGCAAGGACTGTATATCTAAGAATTGACTTGGTGCACACACTCTATTTGCCTTAAGCTATTATATTAACAAGTTATTTTTGCAATGTTACGCCTGTAATATATCATTCATAGTGGATTTTATGTGTTTGTTACTTTATTATTATTATTCAAACAAGAAAGAAAAACTCAGTCAAATAGTTTCCGAGAATATAATCTCACATTGAAGAAAAGAACAAATCCTGGGCTAAAAAGTGAAGGTGACAAAAATATATCCCCGTGAGGCGGAGTCGAACCACCGACCTAGAGATTCCTAGATTCTATCACACTACAGTCTCCGCCTCTACCAACTGAGCTATCACGGGCTGATGTCTATTGCCAGTAAATTTGTGTATTTATTGTAAAGAATCAAGTTCTGCGGAAGTTGGTCATATGATGTTTAAAATGAAGCCTATTTTAAATAAATGTTTTCATGAACCTTATTCCATATTCATAATTAGGACATGACAAAATCTCAATCACGATGAACGGAAAAGTCAGCTTTCTCTATATTTAAAATAATTATTCGGATTTTATTTGTACGTAACATAACAGAAGCGTCCAAACTATATATCGATCCAATCAATAAAGTAAATGTAAAAAAATAACATAGTAAGTGAAATGAAAAGATTCTTCGCATCATTTTTAATGCAGACGTTAACCCAGAAATCAACTGATGTATAAAAGCTTAAGTTTTATGTCACTTTGTAACATTGCTCCGGTGGCACAATCGGTTAGCGCGCCGTACTTATAGACAGTACCTTCACTGTGCATAGCACAGTATGAGGAATGCGGAGGTTGTGAGTTCGATCCTCACCCGGAGCAATTAGTTTTTTTACCATTCAATTTATTAAATTTGATCCCTTCTTGTTACGCATGTCAACTTGTTACGATCAAAATCTCTTTGACAAGGAAATGGGTATCGACAAAAAATATGAAGATACCCGGATTTTATTTGTGAGTTTGAGTATGCCTTTCAGAGTACACGTGTCGTTTTGATTGCATATCAATTACCAGTCATATCGTTTCGATGTAAATTTACATTGACGGTTTTCCATTCTTTTTATCTAACCCGCAGCATGGTCGACAGTGTATAGGTACTCAAAAATAGAAAAGAAATAATTGAAAGGTCCATTCGAAAGACAGTAACTGTCTTGGCATGATTTGAAATATGTGAGTTTTCTTCCGATTGACGAAGACTGATCACTAGGCATTAGCAAAAAACCTCAGCTTCTTCCTGACTCGTATTGATTTGACAGGTCCAATTTCTGAGACGATAATACCTTTCTAGTATCGTTACAGTCTATCTACTTGAATGTATAAAATTCTGATGATTGTTCCCACTATATGTGCTATTTCTTTGCAGGACTGTATATCTAAGAATTGACTTGGTGCACACACTCTATTTGCCTTAAGCTATTATATTAACAAGTTATTTTTGCAATGTTACGCCTGTAATATATCATTCATAGTGGATTTTATGTGTTTGTTACTTTATTATTATTATTCAAACAAGAAAGAAAAAACTCAGTCAAATAGTTTCCGAGAATATAATCTCACATTGAAGAAAAGAACAAATCCTGGGCTAAAAAGTGAAGGTGACAAAAATATATCCCGTGAGGCGGAGTCGAACCACCGACCTAGAGATTCCTAGATTCTATCACACTACAGTCTCCCGCTCTACCAACTGAGCTATCACGGGCTGATGTCTATTGCCAGTAAATTTGTGTATTTATTGTAAAGAATCAAGTTCTGCGGAAGTTGGTCATATGATGTTTAAAAATGAAGCCTATTTTAAATAAATGTTTTCATGAACCTTATTCCATATTCATAATTAGGACATGACAAAATCTCAATCACGATGAACGGAAAAGTCAGCTTTCTCTATATTTAAAATAATTATTCGGATTGTTATTTTGACGTAACATAACAGAAGCGTCCAAACTATATATCGATCCAATCAATAAAGTAAATGTAAAAAATAACATAGTAAGTGAAATGAAAAGATTCTTCGGCATCATTTTTAATGCAGACGTTAACCCCGAAATCAACTGATGTATAAAGCTTAAGTTTTATGTCACTTTGTAACATTGCTCCGGTGGCACAATCGGTTAGCGCGCCGTACTTATAGACAGTACCTTCACTGTGCATAGCACAGTATGAGGAATGCGGAGGTTGTGAGTTCGATCCTCACCCGGAGCAATTAGTTTTTTACCATTCAATTTATTAAATTTGATCCCTTCTTGTTACGCATGTCAACTTGTTACGATCAAAATCTCTTTGACAAGGAAATGGGTATCGACAAAAAATATGAAGATACCGGATTTTATTTGTGAGTTTGAGTATGCCTTTCAGAGTACACGTGTCGTTTTGATTGCATATCAATTACCAGTCATATCGTTTCGATGTAAATTTACATTGACGGTTTTCCATTCTTTTTATCTAACCGCAGCATGGTCGACAGTGTATAGGTACTCAAAAATAGAAAAGAAATAATTGAAAGGTCCATTCGAAAGACAGTAACTGTCTTGGCATGATTTGAAATATGTGAGTTTTCTTCCGATTGACGAAGACTGATCACTAGGCATTAGCAAAAAACCTCAGCTTCTTCCCTGACTCGTATTGATTTGACAGGTCCAATTTCTGAGACGATAATACCTTTCTAGTATCGTTACAGTCTATCTACTTGAATGTATAAAATTCTGATGATTGTTCCCACTATATGTGCTATTTCTTTGCAAGACTGTATATCTAAGAATTGACTTGGTGCACACACTCTATTTGCCTTAAGCTATTATATTAACAAGTTATTTTTGCAATGTTACGCCTGTAATATATCATTCATAGTGGATTTTATGTGTTTGTTACTTTATTATTATTATTCAAACAAGAAAGAAAAACTCAGTCAAATAGTTTCCGAGAATATAATCTCACATTGAAGAAAAGAACAAATCCTGGGCTAAAAAGTGAAGGTGACAAAAATATATCCCGTGAGGCGGAGTCGAACCACCGACCTAGAGATTCCTAGATTCTATCACACTACAGTCTCCCGCTCTACCAACTGAGCTATCACGGGCTGATGTCTATTGCCTGTAAATTTGTGTATTTATTGTAAAGAATCAAGTTCTGCGGAAGTTGGTCATATGATGTTAAAAATGAAGCCTATTTTAAATAAATGTTTTCATGAACCTTATTCCATATTCATAATTAGGACATGACAAAATCTCAATCACGATGAACGGAAAAGTCAGCTTTCTCTATATTTAAAATAATTATTCGGATGTTATTTTACGTAACATAACAGAAGCGTCCAAACTATATATCGATCCAATCAATAAAGTAAATGTAAAAAATAACATAGTAAGTGAAATGAAAAGATTCTTCGGCATCATTTTTAATGCAGACGTTAACCCAGAAATCAACTGATGTATAAAGCTTAAGTTTTATGTCACTTTGTAACATTGCTCCGGTGGCACAATCGGTTAGCGCGCCGTACTTATAGACAGTACCTTCACTGTGCATAGCACAGTATGAGGAATGCGGAGGTTGTGAGTTCGATCCTCACCCGGAGCAATTAGTTTTTTACCATTCAATTTATTAAATTTGATCCCTTCTTGTTACGCATGTCAACTTGTTACGATCAAAATCTCTTTGACAAGGAAATGGGTATCGACAAAAAATATGAAGATACCGGATTTTATTTGTGAGTTTGAGTATGCCTTTCAGAGTACACGTGTCGTTTTGATTGCATATCAATTACCAGTCATATCGTTTCGATGTAAATTTACATTGACGGTTTTCCATTCTTTTTATCTAACCCGCAGCATGGTCGACAGTGTATAGGTACTCAAAAATAGAAAAGAAATAATTGAAAGGTCCATTCGAAAGACAGTAACTGTCTTGGCATGATTTGAAATATGTGAGTTTTCTTCCGATTGACGAAGACTGATCACTAGGCATTAGCAAAAAACCTCAGCTTCTTCCCTGACTCGTATTGATTTGACAGGTCCAATTTCTGAGACGATAATACCTTTCTATCGTTACAGTCTATCTACTTGAATGTATAAAATTCTGATGATTGTTCCCACTATATGTGCTATTTCTTTGCAGGACTGTATATCTAAGAATTGACTTGGTGCACACACTCTATTTGCCTTAAGCTATTATATTAACAAGTTATTTTTGCAATGTTACGCCTGTAATATATCATTCATAGTGGATTTTATGTGTTTGTTACTTTATTATTATTATTCAAACAAGAAAGAAAAACTCAGTCAAATAGTTTCCGAGAATATAATCTCACATTGAAGAAAAGAACAAATCCTGGGCTAAAAAGTGAAGGTGACAAAAATATATCCCGTGAGGCGGAGTCGAACCACCGACCTAGAGATTCCTAGATTCTATCACACTACAGTCTCCCGCTCTACCAACTGAGCTATCACGGGCTGATGTCTATTGCCAGTAAATTTGTGTATTTATTGTAAAGAATCAAGTTCTGCGGAAGTTGGTCATATGATGTTAAAAATGAAGCCTATTTTAAATAAATGTTTTCATGAACCTTATTCCATATTCATAATTAGGACATGACAAAATCTCAATCACGATGAACGGAAAAGTCAGCTTTCTCTATATTTAAAATAATTATTCGGATGTTTATTTTACGTAACATAACAGAAGCGTCCAAACTATATATCGATCCAATCAATAAAGTAAATGTAAAAAAATAACATAGTAAGTGAAATGAAAAGATTCTTCGGCATCATTTTTAATGCAGACGTTAACCCAGAAATCAACTGATGTATAAATGCTTAAGTTTTATGTCACTTTGTAACATTGCTCCGGTGGCACAATCGGTTAGCGCGCCGTACTTATAGACAGTACCTTCACTGTGCATAGCACAGTATGAGGAATGCGGAGGTTGTGAGTTCGATCCTCACCCGGAGCAATTAGTTTTTTACCATTCAATTTATTAAATTTGATCCCTTCTTGTTACGCATGTCAACTTGTTACGATCAAAATCTCTTTGACAAGGAAATGGGTATCGACAAAAAATATGAAGATACCCGGATTTTATTTGTGAGTTTGAGTATGCCTTTCAGAGTACACGTGTCGTTTTGATTGCATATCAATTACCAGTCATATCGTTTCGATGTAAATTTACATTGACGGTTTTCCATTCTTTTTATCTAACCCGCAGCATGGTCGACAGTGTATAGGTACTCAAAAATAGAAAAGAAATAATTGAAAGGTCCATTCGAAAGACAGTAACTGTCTTGGCATGATTTGAAATATGTGAGTTTTCTTCCGATTGACGAAGACTGATCACTAGGCATTAGCAAAAAACCTCAGCTTCTTCCCTGACTCGTATTGATTTGACAGGTCCAATTTCTGAGACGATAATACCTTTCTAGTATCGTTACAGTCTATCTACTTGAATGTATAAAATTCTGATGATTGTTCCCACTATATGTGCTATTTCTTTGCAAGACTGTATATCTAAGAATTGACTTGGTGCACACACTCTATTTGCCTTAAGCTATTATATTAACAAGTTATTTTTGCAATGTTACGCCTGTAATATATCATTCATAGTGGATTTTATGTGTTTGTTACTTTATTATTATTATTCAAACAAGAAAGAAAAACTCAGTCAAATAGTTTCCGAGAATATAATCTCACATTGAAGAAAAGAACAAATCCTGGGCTAAAAAGTGAAGGTGACAAAAATATATCCCGTGAGGCGGAGTCGAACCACCGACCTAGAGATTCCTAGATTCTATCACACTACAGTCTCCCGCTCTACCAACTGAGCTATCACGGGCTGATGTCTATTGCCAGTAAATTTGTGTATTTATTGTAAAGAATCAAGTTCTGCGGAAGTTGGTCATATGATGTTTAAAAATGAAGCCTATTTTAAATAAATGTTTTCATGAACCTTATTCCATATTCATAATTAGGACATGACAAAATCTCAATCACGATGAACGGAAAAGTCAGCTTTCTCTATATTTAAAATAATTATTCGGATTGTTATTTACGTAACATAACAGAAGCGTCCAAACTATATATCGATCCAATCAATAAAGTAAATGTAAAAAATAACATAGTAAGTGAAATGAAAAGATTCTTCGCATCATTTTTAATGCAGACGTTAACCCAGAAATCAACTGATGTATAAAGCTTAAGTTTTATGTCACTTTGTAACATTGCTCCGGTGGCACAATCGGTTAGCGCGCCGTACTTATAGACAGTACCTTCACTGTGCATAGCACAGTATGAGGAATGCGGAGGTTGTGAGTTCGATCCTCACCCGGAGCAATTAGTTTTTTACCATTCAATTTATTAAATTTGATCCCTTCTTGTTACGCATGTCAACTTGTTACGATCAAAATCTCTTTGACAAGGAAATGGGTATCGACAAAAAATATGAAGATACCCGGATTTTATTTGTGAGTTTGAGTATGCCTTTCAGAGTACACGTGTCGTTTTGATTGCATATCAATTACCAGTCATATCGTTTCGATGTAAATTTACATTGACGGTTTTCCATTCTTTTTATCTAACCCGCAGCATGGTCGACAGTGTATAGGTACTCAAAAATAGAAAAGAAATAATTGAAAGGTCCATTCGAAAGACAGTAACTGTCTTGGCATGATTTGAAATATGTGAGTTTTCTTCCGATTGACGAAGACTGATCACTAGGCATTAGCAAAAAACCTCAGCTTCTTCCCTGACTCGTATTGATTTGACAGGTCCAATTTCTGAGACGATAATACCTTTCTAGTATCGTTACAGTCTATCTACTTGAATGTATAAAATTCTGATGATTGTTCCCACTATATGTGCTATTTCTTTGCAGACTGTATATCTAAGAATTGACTTGGTGCACACACTCTATTTGCCTTAAGCTATTATATTAACAAGTTATTTTTGCAATGTTACGCCTGTAATATATCATTCATAGTGGATTTTATGTGTTTGTTACTTTATTATTATTATTCAAACAAGAAAGAAAAACTCAGTCAAATAGTTTCCGAGAATATAATCTCACATTGAAGAAAAGAACAAATCCTGGGCTAAAAAGTGAAGGTGACAAAAATATATCCCGTGAGGCGGAGTCGAACCACCGACCTAGAGATTCCTAGATTCTATCACACTACAGTCTCCCGCTCTACCAACTGAGCTATCACGGGCTGATGTCTATTGCCAGTAAATTTGTGTATTTATTGTAAAGAATCAAGTTCTGCGGAAGTTGGTCATATGATGTTAAAATGAAGCCTATTTTAAATAAATGTTTTCATGAACCTTATTCCATATTCATAATTAGGACATGACAAAATCTCAATCACGATGAACGGAAAAGTCAGCTTTCTCTATATTTAAAATAATTATTCGGATTTATTTTACGTAACATAACAGAAGCGTCCAAACTATATATCGATCCAATCAATAAAGTAAATGTAAAAAAATAACATAGTAAGTGAAATGAAAAGATTCTTCGACATCATTTTTAATGCAGACGTTAACCCAGAAATCAACTGATGTATAAAGCTTAAGTTTTATGTCACTTTGTAACATTGCTCCGGTGGCACAATCGGTTAGCGCGCCGTACTTATAGACAGTACCTTCACTGTGCATAGCACAGTATGAGGAATGCGGAGGTTGTGAGTTCGATCCTCACCCGGAGCAATTAGTTTTTTACCATTCAATTTATAAATTTGATCCCTTCTTGTTACGCATGTCAACTTGTTACGATCAAAATCTCTTTGACAAGGAAATGGGTATCGACAAAAAATATGAAGATACCCGGATTTTATTTGTGAGTTTGAGTATGCCTTTCAGAGTACACGTGTCGTTTTGATTGCATATCAATTACCAGTCATATCGTTTCGATGTAAATTTACATTGACGGTTTTCCATTCTTTTTATCTAACCGCAGCATGGTCGACAGTGTATAGGTACTCAAAAATAGAAAAGAAATAATTGAAAGGTCCATTCGAAAGACAGTAACTGTCTTGGCATGATTTGAAATATGTGAGTTTTCTTCCGATTGACGAAGACTGATCACTAGGCATTAGCAAAAAACCTCAGCTTCTTCCCTGACTCGTATTGATTTGACAGGTCCAATTTCTGAGACGATAATACCTTTCTAGTATCGTTACAGTCTATCTACTTGAATGTATAAAATTCTGATGATTGTTCCACTATATGTGCTATTTCTTTGCAAGACTGTATATCTAAGAATTGACTTGGTGCACACACTCTATTTGCCTTAAGCTATTATATTAACAAGTTATTTTTGCAATGTTACGCCTGTAATATATCATTCATAGTGGATTTTATGTGTTTGTTACTTTATTATTATTATTCAAACAAGAAAGAAAAACTCAGTCAAATAGTTTCCGAGAATATAATCTCACATTGAAGAAAAGAACAAATCCTGGGCTAAAAGTGAAGGTGACAAAAATATATCCCGTGAGGCGGAGTCGAACCCGACCTAGAGATTCCTAGATTCTATCACACTACAGTCTCCCGCTCTACCAACTGAGCTATCACGGGCTGATGTCTATTGCAGTAAATTTGTGTATTTATTGTAAAGAATCAAGTTCTGCGGAAGTTGGTCATATGATGTTAAAAATGAAGCCTATTTTAAATAAATGTTTTCATGAACCTTATTCCATATTCATAATTAGGACATGACAAAATCTCAATCACGATGAACGGAAAAGTCAGCTTTCTCTATATTTAAATAATTATTCGGATGTTATTTACGTAACATAACAGAAGCGTCCAAACTATATATCGATCCAATCAATAAAGTAAATGTAAAAAATAACATAGTAGTGAAATGAAAAGATCTTCGCATCATTTTTAATGCAGACGTTAACCCGAAATCAACTGATGTATAAAGCTTAAGTTTTATGTCACTTTGTAACATTGCTCCGGTGGCACAATCGGTTAGCGCGCCGTACTTATAGACAGTACCTTCACTGTGCATAGCACAGTATGAGGAATGCGGAGGTTGTGAGTTCGATCTCACCGGAGCAATTAGTTTTTTACCATTCATTTATTAAATTTGATCCTCTTGTTACGCATGTCAACTTGTTACGATCAAAATCTCTTTGACAAGGAAATGGGTATCGACAAAAAATATGAAGATACCGGATTTTATTTGTGAGTTTGAGTATGCCTTTCAGAGTACACGTGTCGTTTTGATTGCATATCAATTACCAGTCATATCGTTTCGATGTAAATTTACATTGACGGTTTTCCATTCTTTTTATCTAACCGCAGCATGGTCGACAGTGTATAGGTACTCAAAAATAGAAAGAAATAATTGAAGGTCCATTCGAAAGACAGTAACTGTCTTGGCATGATTGAAATATGTGAGTTTTCTTCCGATTGACGAAGATGATCACTAGGCATTAGCAAAAACTCAGCTTCTTCCTGACTCGTATTGATTTGACAGTCCAATTTCTGAGACGATAATACTTTCTAGTATCGTTACAGTCTATCTACTTGAATGTATAAAATTCTGATGATTGTTCCCACTATATGTGCTATTTCTTTGCAAGACTGTATATCTAAGAATTGACTTGGTGCACACACTCTATTTGCCTTAAGCTATTATATTAACAAGTTATTTTTGCAATGTTACGCCTGTAATATATCATTCATAGTGGATTTTATGTGTTTGTTACTTTATTATTATTATTCAAACAAGAAAGAAAAACTCAGTCAAATAGTTTCCGAGAATATAATCTCACATTGAAGAAAAGAACAAATCCTGGGCTAAAAAGTGAAGGTGACAAAAATATATCCCGTGAGGCGGAGTCGAACCACCGACCTAGAGATTCCTAGATTCTATCACACTACAGTCTCCCGCTCTACCAACTGAGCTATCACGGGCTGATGTCTATTGCCAGTAAATTTGTGTATTTATTGTAAAGAATCAAGTTCTGCGGAAGTTGGTCATATGATGTTAAAAATGAAGCCTATTTTAAATAAATGTTTTCATGAACCTTATTCCATATTCATAATTAGGACATGACAAAATCTCAATCACGATGAACGGAAAAGTCAGCTTTCTCTATATTTAAAATAATTATTCGGATGTTATTTACGTAACATAACAGAAGCGTCCAAACTATATATCGATCCAATCAATAAAGTAAATGTAAAAAATAACATAGTAAGTGAAATGAAAAGATTCTTCGGCATCATTTTTAATGCAGACGTTAACCCAGAAATCAACTGATGTATAAAATGCTTAAGTTTTATGTCACTTTGTAACAT
Organism: Mytilus edulis; assembly: GCA_019925275.1. Classification (NCBI taxonomy): domain Eukaryota; kingdom Metazoa; phylum Mollusca; class Bivalvia; order Mytilida; family Mytilidae; genus Mytilus; species Mytilus edulis. The sequence goes on from JAHUZM010000583.1 coordinate 13,670, forward strand.
TGCTCCGGTGGCACAATCGGTTAGCGCGCCGTACTTATAGACAGTACCTTCACTGTGCATAGCACAGTATGAGGAATGCGGAGGTTGTGAGTTCGATCCTCACCCGGAGCAATTAGTTTTTTACCATTCAATTTATTAAATTTGATCCCTTCTTGTTACGCATGTCAACTTGTTACGATCAAAATCTCTTTGACAAGGAAATGGGTATCGACAAAAAATATGAAGATACCCGGATTTTATTTGTGAGTTTGAGTATGCCTTTCAGAGTACACGTGTCGTTTTGATTGCATATCAATTACCAGTCATATCGTTTCGATGTAAATTTACATTGACGGTTTTCCATTCTTTTTATCTAACCCGCAGCATGGTCGACAGTGTATAGGTACTCAAAAATAGAAAAGAAATAATTGAAAGGTCCATTCGAAAGACAGTAACTGTCTTGGCATGATTTGAAATATGTGAGTTTTCTTCCGATTGACGAAGACTGATCACTAGGCATTAGCAAAAAACCTCAGCTTCTTCCCTGACTCGTATTGATTTGACAGGTCCAATTTCTGAGACGATAATACCTTTCTAGTATCGTTACAGTCTATCTACTTGAATGTATAAAATTCTGATGATTGTTCCCACTATATGTGCTATTTCTTTGAAAGACTGTATATCTAAGAATTGACTTGGTGCACACACTCTATTTGCCTTAAGCTATTATATTAACAAGTTATTTTTGCAATGTTACGCCTGTAATATATCATTCATAGTGGATTTTATGTGTTTGTTACTTTATTATTATTATTCAAACAAGAAAGAAAAACTCAGTCAAATAGTTTCCGAGAATATAATCTCACATTGAAGAAAAGAACAAATCCTGGGCTAAAAAGTGAAGGTGACAAAAATATATCCCGTGAGGCGGAGTCGAACCACCGACCTAGAGATTCCTAGATTCTATCACACTACAGTCTCCCGCTCTACCAACTGAGCTATCACGGGCTGATGTCTATTGCCTAGTAAATTTGTGTATTTATTGTAAAGAATCAAGTTCTGCGGAAGTTGGTCATATGATTTAAAAATGAAGCCTATTTTAAATAAATGTTTTCATGAACCTTATTCCATATTCATAATTAGGACATGACAAAATCTCAATCACGATGAACGGAAAAGTCAGCTTTCTCTATATTTAAAATAATTATTCGGATTTATTTTACGTAACATAACAGAAGCGTCCAAACTATATATCGATCCAATCAATAAAGTAAATGTAAAAAATAACATAGTAAGTGAAATGAAAAGATTCTTCGGCATCATTTTTAATGCAGACGTTAACCCAGAAATCAACTGATGTATAAAGCTTAAGTTTTATGTCACTTTGTAACATTGCTCCGGTGGCACAATCGGTTAGCGCGCCGTACTTATAGACAGTACCTTCACTGTGCATAGCACAGTATGAGGAATGCGGAGGTTGTGAGTTCGATCCTCACCCGGAGCAATTAGTTTTTTACCATTCAATTTATTAAATTTGATCCCTTCTTGTTACGCATGTCAACTTGTTACGATCAAAATCTCTTTGACAAGGAAATGGGTATCGACAAAAAATATGAAGATACCCGGATTTTATTTGTGAGTTTGAGTATGCCTTTCAGAGTACACGTGTCGTTTTGATTGCATATCAATTACCAGTCATATCGTTTCGATGTAAATTTACATTGACGGTTTTCCATTCTTTTTATCTAACCCGCAGCATGGTCGACAGTGTATAGGTACTCAAAAATAGAAAAGAAATAATTGAAAGGTCCATTCGAAAGACAGTAACTGTCTTGGCATGATTTGAAATATGTGAGTTTTCTTCCGATTGACGAAGACTGATCACTAGGCATTAGCAAAAAACCTCAGCTTCTTCCCTGACTCGTATTGATTTGACAGGTCCAATTTCTGAGACGATAATACCTTTCTAGTATCGTTACAGTCTATCTACTTGAATGTATAAAATTCTGATGATTGTTCCCACTATATGTGCTATTTCTTTGCAAGACTGTATATCTAAGAATTGACTTGGTGCACACACTCTATTTGCCTTAAGCTATTATATTAACAAGTTATTTTTGCAATGTTACGCCTGTAATATATCATTCATAGTGGATTTTATGTGTTTGTTACTTTATTATTATTATTCAAACAAGAAAGAAAAACTCAGTCAAATAGTTTCCGAGAATATAATCTCACATTGAAGAAAAGAACAAATCCTGGGCTAAAAAGTGAAGGTGACAAAAATATATCCCGTGAGGCGGAGTCGAACCACCGACCTAGAGATTCTAGATTCTATCACACTACAGTCTCCCGCTCTACCAACTGAGCTATCAGGGCTGATGTCTATTGCCAGTAAATTTGTGTATTTATTGTAAAGAATCAAGTTCTGCGGAAGTTGGTCATATGATGTTAAAATGAAGCCTATTTTTAAATAAATGTTTTCATGAACCTTATTCCATATTCATAATTAGGACATGACAAAATCTCAATCACGATGAACGGAAAAGTCAGCTTTCTCTATATTTAAAATAATTATTCGGATGTTATTTTACGTAACATAACAGAAGCGTCCAAACTATATATCGATCCAATCAATAAAGTAAATGTAAAAAATAACATAGTAAGTGAAATGAAAAGATTCTTCGGCATCATTTTTAATGCAGACGTTAACCAGAAATCAACTGATGTATAAATGCTTAAGTTTTATGTCACTTTGTAACATTGCTCCGGTGGCACAATCGGTTAGCGCGCCGTACTTATAGACAGTACCTTCACTGTGCATAGCACAGTATGAGGAATGCGGAGGTTTGAGTTCGATCCTCACCCGAGCAATTAGTTTTTTACCATTCAATTTATTAAATTTGATCCCTTCTTGTTACGCATGTCAACTTGTTACGATCAAAATCTCTTTGACAAGGAAATGGGTATCGACAAAAAATATGAAGATACCCGGATTTTATTTGTGAGTTTGAGTATGCCTTTCAGAGTACAGTGTCGTTTTGATTGCATATCAATTACCAGTCATATCGTTTCGATGTAAATTTACATTGACGGTTTTCCATTCTTTTTATCTAACCGCAGCATGGTCGACAGTGTATAGGTACTCAAAATAGAAAAGAAATAATTGAAAGGTCCATTCGAAAGACAGTAACTGTCTTGGCATGATTTGAAATATGTGAGTTTTCTTCCGATTGACGAAGACTGATCACTAGGCATTAGCAAAAACCTCAGCTTCTTCCTGACTAGTATTGATTTGACAGGTCCAATTTCTGAGACGATAATACCTTCTAGTATCGTTACAGTCATCTCTTGAATGTATAAAATTCTGATGATTGTTCCCACTATATGTGCTATTTCTTTGCAGACTGTATATCTAAGAATTGACTTGGTGCACACACTCTATTTGCCTTAAGCTATTATATTAACAAGTTATTTTTGCAATGTTACGCTGTAATATATCATTCATAGTGGATTTTATGTGTTTGTTACTTTATTATTATTATTCAAACAAGAAAGAAAAACTCAGTCAAATAGTTTCCGAGAATATAATCTCACATTGAAGAAAAGAACAAATCCTGGGCTAAAAAGTGAAGGTGACAAAAATATATCCCGTGAGGCGGAGTCGAACCACCGACCTAGAGATTCCTAGATTCTATCACACTACAGTCTCCCGCTCTACCAACTGAGCTATCACGGGCTGATGTCTATTGCCGTAAATTTGTGTATTTATTGTAAAGAATCAAGTTCTGCGGAAGTTGGTCATATGATGTTAAAATGAAGCCTATTTTAAATAAATGTTTTCATGAACCTTATTCCATAATTCATAATTATGGACATGACAAAATCTCAATCACGATGAACGAAAAGTCAGCTTTCTCTATATTTAAAATAATTATTCGGATTTATTTACGTAACATAACAGAAGCGTCAAACTATATATCGATCCAATCAATAAAGTAAATGTAAAAAATAACATAGTAAGTGAAATGAAAAGATTCTTCGCATCATTTTTAATGCAGACGTTAACCCAGAAATCAACTGATGTATAAAGCTTAAGTTTTATGTCACTTGTAACATTGCTCCGGTGGCACAATCGGTTAGCGCGCCGTACTTATAGACAGTACTTCACTGTGCATAGCACAGTATGAGGAATGCGGAGGTTGTGAGTTCGATCCTCACCCGGAGCAATTAGTTTTTTACCATTCAATTTATTAAATTTGATCCCTTCTTGTTACGCATGTCAACTTGTTACGATCAAAATCTCTTTGACAAGGAAATGGGTATCGACAAAAAATATGAGATACCCGGATTTTATTGTGAGTTTGAGTATGCCTTTCAGAGTACACGTGTGTTTTGATTGCATATCAATTACCAGTCATATCGTTTCGATGTAAATTTACATTGACGGTTTTCCATTCTTTTATCTAACCGCAGCATGGTCGACAGTGTATAGGTACTCAAAAATAGAAAAGAAATAATTGAAAGGTCCATTCGAAAGACAGTACTGTCTTGGCATGATTTGAAATATGTGAGTTTTCTTCCGATTGACGAAGACTGATCACTAGGCATTAGCAAAAAACCTCAGCTTCTTCCTGACTCGTATTGATTTGACAGGTCCAATTTCTGAGACGATAATACCTTTCTAGTATCGTTACAGTCTATCTACTTGAATGTATAAAATTCTGATGATTGTTCCCACTATATGTGCTATTTCTTTGCAAGACTGTATATCTAAGAATTGACTTGGTGCACACACTCTATTTGCCTTAAGCTATTATATTAACAAGTTATTTTTGCAATGTTACGCCTGTAATATATCATTCATAGTGGATTTTATGTGTTTGTTACTTTATTATTATTATTCAAACAAGAAAGAAAAACTCAGTCAAATAGTTTCCGAGAATATAATCTCACATTGAAGAAAAGAACAAATCCTGGGCTAAAAAGTGAAGGTGACAAAAATATATCCCGTGAGGCGGAGTCGAACCACCGACCTAGAGATTCCTAGATTCTATCACACTACAGTCTCCCGCTCTACCAACTGAGCTATCACGGGCTGATGTCTATTGCCAGTAAATTTGTGTATTTATTGTAAAGAATCAAGTTCTGCGGAAGTTGGTCATATGATGTTAAAATGAAGCCTATTTTAAATAAATGTTTTCATGAACCTTATTCCATATTCATAATTAGGACATGACAAAATCTCAATCACGATGAACGGAAAAGTCAGCTTTCTCTATATTTAAAATAATTATTCGGATTTTATTTGTACGTAACATAACAGAAGCGTCCAAACTATATATCGATCCAATCAATAAAGTAAATGTAAAAAATAACATAGTAAGTGAAATGAAAAGATTCTTGGGACATCATTTTTAATGCAGACGTTAACCCAGAAATCAACTGATGTATAAATGCTTAAGTTTTATGTCACTTTGTAACATTGCTCCGGTGGCACAATCGGTTAGCGCGCCGTACTTATAGACAGTACCTTCACTGTGCATAGCACAGTATGAGGAATGCGGAGGTTGTGAGTTCGATCCTCACCCGGAGCAATTAGTTTTTTACCATTCAATTTATTAAATTTGATCCCTTCTTGTTACGCATGTCAACTTGTTACGATCAAAATCTCTTTGACAAGGAAATGGGTATCGACAAAAAATATGAAGATACCCGGATTTTATTTGTGAGTTTGAGTATGCCTTTCAGAGTACACGTGTCGTTTTGATTGCATATCAATTACCAGTCATATCGTTTCGATGTAAATTTACATTGACGGTTTTCCATTCTTTTTATCTAACCAGCAGCATGGTCGACAGTGTATAGGTACTCAAAAATAGAAAAGAAATAATTGAAAGGTCCATTCGAAAGACAGTAACTGTCTTGGCATGATTTGAAATATGTGAGTTTTCTTCCGATTGACGAAGACTGATCACTAGGCATTAGCAAAAAACCTCAGCTTCTTCCCTGACTCGTATTGATTTGACAGGTCCAATTTCTGAGACGATAATACCTTTCTAGTATCGTTACAGTCTATCTACTTGAATGTATAAAATTCTGATGATTGTTCCCACTATATGTGCTATTTCTTTGCAGGACTGTATATCTAAGAATTGACTTGGTGCACACACTCTATTTGCCTTAAGCTATTATATTAACAAGTTATTTTTGCAATGTTACGCCTGTAATATATCATTCATAGTGGATTTTATGTGTTTGTTACTTTATTATTATTATTCAAACAAGAAAGAAAAACTCAGTCAAATAGTTTCCGAGAATATAATCTCACATTGAAGAAAAGAACAAATCCTGGGCTAAAAAGTGAAGGTGACAAAAATATATCCCGTGAGGCGGAGTCGAACCACCGACCTAGAGATTCCTAGATTCTATCACACTACAGTCTCCCGCTCTACCAACTGAGCTATCACGGGCTGATGTCTATTGCCAGTAAATTTGTGTATTTATTGTAAAGAATCAAGTTCTGCGGAAGTTGGTCATATGATGTTTAAAATGAAGCCTATTTTAAATAAATGTTTTCATGAACCTTATTCCATATTCATAATTAGGACATGACAAAATCTCAATCACGATGAACGGAAAAGTCAGCTTTCTCTATATTTAAAATAATTATTCGGATTTTATTTGACGTAACATAACAGAAGCGTCCAAACTATATATCGATCCAATCAATAAAGTAAATGTAAAAAAATAACATAGTAAGTGAAATGAAAAGATTCTTCGACATCATTTTTAATGCAGACGTTAACCCAGAAATCAACTGATGTATAAATGCTTAAGTTTTATGTCACTTTGTAACATTGCTCCGGTGGCACAATCGGTTAGCGCGCCGTACTTATAGACAGTACCTTCACTGTGCATAGCACAGTATGAGGAATGCGGAGGTTGTGAGTTCGATCCTCACCCGGAGCAATTAGTTTTTTACCATTCAATTTATTAAATTTGATCCCTTCTTGTTACGCATGTCAACTTGTTACGATCAAAATCTCTTTGACAAGGAAATGGGTATCGACAAAAAAATAAGATACCCGGATTTTATTTGTGAGTTTGAGTATGCCTTTCAGAGTACACGTGTCGTTTTGATTGCATATCAATTACCAGTCATATCGTTTCGATGTAAATTTACATTGACGGTTTTCCATTCTTTTTATCTAACCCGCAGCATGGTCGACAGTGTATAAGGTACTCAAAAATAGAAAAGAAATAATTGAAAGGTCCATTCGAAAGACAGTAACTGTCTTGGCATGATTTGAAATATGTGAGTTTTCTTCCGATTGACGAAGACTGATCACTAGGCATTAGCAAAAAACCTCAGCTTCTTCCCTGACTCGTATTGATTTGACAGGTCCAATTTCTGAGACGATAATACCTTTCTAGTATCGTTACAGTCTATCTACTTGAATGTATAAAATTCTGATGATTGTTCCCACTATATGTGCTATTTCTTTGCAAGACTGTATATCTAAGAATTGACTTGGTGCACACACTCTATTTGCCTTAAGCTATTATATTAACAAGTTATTTTTGCAATGTTACGCCTGTAATATATCATTCATAGTGGATTTTATGTGTTTGTTACTTTATTATTATTATTCAAACAAGAAAGAAAAACTCAGTCAAATAGTTTCCGAGAATATAATCTCACATTGAAGAAAAGAACAAATCCTGGGCTAAAAAGTGAAGGTGACAAAAATATATCCCGTGAGGCGGAGTCGAACCACCGACCTAGAGATTCCTAGATTCTATCACATACAGTCTCCGCTCTACCAACTGAGCTATCAGGGCTGATGTTCTATTGCCAGTAAATTTGTGTATTTATTGTAAAGAATCAAGTTCTGCGGAAGTTGGTCATATGATGTTTAAAAATGAAGCCTATTTTAAATAAATGTTTTCATGAACCTTATTCCATATTCATAATTAGGACATGCAATTTGATATCTCAATCCACGATGAACGGAAAAGTCAGCTTTCTCTATATTTAAAATAATTATTCGGATGTTTTATTTACGTAACATAACAGAAGCGTCCAAACTATATATCGATCCAATCAATAAAGTAAATGTAAAAAATAACATAGTAAGTGAAATGAAAAGATTCTTCGCATCATTTTTAATGCAGACGTTAACCCAGAAATCAACTGATGTATAAAAGCTTAAGTTTTATGTCACTTTGTAACATTGCTCCGGTGGCACAATCGGATTAGCGCGCCGTACTTATAGACAGTAACCTTCACTGTGCATAGCACAGTATGAGGAATGCGGAGGTTTGGAGTTCGATCCTCACCCGGAGCAATTAGTTTTTTACCATTCAATTTATTAAATTTGATCCTTCTTTGTTACGCATGTCAACTTGTCGATCAAAATTCTTTGATTTCCCAGATATGGTATCGACAAAAAATATGACTGATACCGGATTTATTTGTGTTTGATACCTTTCTGCTAAGCAGTGTCGTTTTAAGTATTTTCAATTTACGTCTATTTTCGATGTAATTTACATTGTACGGTTTTTCATTCTTTTTTTATTAACCAGCAGCAATGGAACATGTATAGGATAGTCAAAATAAAAGAAATGAATGAAAGAATCCAATTCGAAAGACTGTAATGTTTGGCATGATAAATATTTCGTAGGTCGAGTTGACGACGACTGATCACTAGCTAGTCAACAAACCTCAGTTCTCCCGCTCGTATTGATTGACAGGTCCTAATTCTATGCGATAATACCTTTTGTATTATGTAAAGTCATCTACTTTAGTAAATTGTCTATGATTGTTATCCACCTTATGTTATATTTTTAGAACTTATATTAATCATTATTGATGACACACATCTATTTGCTTAAGCTATTATGATAACGTAAATTTGCAATTTCGACCTTGTAATATACATTATAGGGATTTTATTGTGTTGTTACATTATTATTATTATTCAAACAAAGAAAAACTCAATAAAGTAAATTTCAGAAATATAATTAATTGAAAGAAAAGAACAAATTCCGGCTTAAAAAGTGAAGGTTAACAAATCAATCCCGTGAGGGAGTGAACACGTTCTTGTATCTAGATTCTACATTCTACAGTCTCACATCTTACCGGTATTAAGACACGGGCTGATGTCTATTGCATAAATTTGTGTATGATGTATGTGTAAAGAATCAATTTCGCGAGTTGGTCATATGATTGTTTAAAATGAAGCTTTATTTAAATAAATGTCTTCTTGAACCTATTCACATTTCATAAATTTGACAAGAAATTCAATCACGAGAACAAAAGTCAGCTTTCCTTATTTTAAAATATTATTCGGATGTTATTTAGTAACATAACGGAGCGTCCAAATTACTATCAATCCAATCAATAAATTTATTATGTAAAAAATAATCATAGTAAGTGAAATGAAATAGATTCCTTCGATATGTTTAAATGCAGAACGTTAACCAGAAATCAACTGATGTATAAAAGCTAAGTTTTATGTCACTTTGTAACATTGCTTCCGGTGGCACAATCGTTAGCGCGCATTGACTTATAGACATACCTTCACTGTCTTATACAGATGGAATTCGGAGTTGTGAGTTCGATTCTCTTCCCGGAGCAATTAGTTTTTTACATTCAATTTATTAAATTTGATCCTTCTTGTTACGCATGTCAACTTTGTTACGATCAAAATTCTTTACAAGGAAATGGGTATCGACTAAAATATATATGGATTTTATGTGTTTGTTTATTTATTTTATTATTCAAACAATGAAATGAAAAATCATCAATAGTTTCGGAAAATAATCTCAATTAAGTAAAGAACAAATCCTGGCTAAAAAGTGAAGGTGACAAAAATATAACGTGAGGCAGAGTCGAACACGACCTAGTGATTCCTAGATTCTTCACACTAAAGTTCCGCTCTACCACTGAGCTATCACGGGTGATGTCTATTGCCAGTAAAATTAGGTTTATTGTAAAGAATCAAGTTCTGCGGAGTTGGTCATTGATGTTAAAATGAAGCCTATTTTAAATAAATGTTTTCATGAACCTTATTCCATATTCATAATTAGGACATGACAATTCAATCACGATGAACGGAAAGTCAGTTTTCTAATTTAAAATAATTGGATTTTATTCGTAACATAAAGAAGTCCAAATATTATCGATCAATATAAGTAAATGTAAAAAAATACTGTAGTGAATAAAGATTCTTCGCATCTTTTAATGCAGACGTTAACCGAAATCACTGATTAAAGCTTAGTTTTATGTACTTTGTAACTTTCCGGTGACAATCGGTAGGCGCCGTACTTATAGACAGACCTTCATGTCATGCACAGTATGAGGAATGCGGAGGTTGTGAGTTCGATCCTCCGAGCATGTTTTACATTCTTATTAAATTTGATCCTCTGTTACGCATGAACTTTTAGACAAATCTCTTGACAAGGAATGGGTTCGACAAAAAATACTTGAATGTATAAAATTCTGATGATTGTTCCCACTATATGTGCTATTTCTTTGCAAGGACTGTATATCTAAGAATTGACTTGGTGCACACACTCTATTTGCCTTAAGCTATTATATTAACAAGTTATTTTTGCAATGTTACGCCTGTAATATATCATTCATAGTGGATTTTATGTGTTTGTTACTTTATTATTATTATTCAAACAAGAAAGAAAAAACTCAGTCAAATAGTTTCCGAGAATATAATCTCACATTGAAGAAAAGAACAAATCCTGGGCTAAAAAGTGAAGGTGACAAAAATATATCCCGTGAGGCGGAGTCGAACCACCGACCTAGAGATTCCTAGATTCTATCACACTACAGTCTCCCGCTCTACCAACTGAGCTATCACGGGCTGATGTCTATTGCCAGTAAATTTGTGTATTTATTGTAAAGAATCAAGTTCTGCGGAAGTTGGTCATATGATGTTTAAAATGAAGCCTATTTTAAATAAATGTTTTCATGAACCTTATTCCATATTCATAATTAGGACATGACAAAATCTCAATCACGATGAACGGAAAAGTCAGCTTTCTCTATATTTAAAATAATTATTCGGATTTATTTTGACGTAACATAACAGAAGCGTCCAAACTATATATCGATCCAATCAATAAAGTAAATGTAAAAAAATAACATAGTAAGTGAAATGAAAAGATTCTTCGCATCATTTTTAATGCAGACGTTAACCCAGAAATCAACTGATGTATAAATGCTTAAGTTTTATGTCACTTTGTAACATTGCTCCGGTGGCACAATCGGTTAGCGCGCCGTACTTATAGACAGTACCTTCACTGTGCATAGCACAGTATGAGGAATGCGGAGGTTGTGAGTTCGATCCTCACCCGGAGCAATTAGTTTTTTACCATTCAATTTATTAAATTTGATCCCTTCTTGTTACGCATGTCAACTTGTTACGATCAAAATCTCTTTGACAAGGAAATGGGTATCGACAAAAAATATGAAGATACCCGGATTTTATTTGTGAGTTTGAGTATGCCTTTCAGAGTACACGTGTCGTTTTGATTGCATATCAATTACCAGTCATATCGTTTCGATGTAAATTTACATTGACGGTTTTCCATTCTTTTTATCTAACCAGCAGCATGGTCGACAGTGTATAGGTACTCAAAAATAGAAAAGAAATAATTGAAAGGTCCATTCGAAAGACAGTAACTGTCTTGGCATGATTTGAAAAATGTGAGTTTTCTTCCGATTGACGAAGACTGATCACTAGGCATTAGCAAAAAACCTCAGCTTCTTCCCTGACTCGTATTGATTTGACAGGTCCAATTTCTGAGACGATAATACCTTTCTAGTATCGTTACAGTCTATCTACTTGAATGTATAAAATTCTGATGATTGTTCCCACTATATGTGCTATTTCTTTGCAAGACTGTATATCTAAGAATTGACTTGGTGCACACACTCTATTTGCCTAAGCTATTATATTAACAAGTTATTTTTGCAATGTTACGCCTGTAATATATCATTCATAGTGGATTTTATGTGTTTGTTACTTTATTATTATTATTCAAACAAGAAAGAAAACTCAGTCAAATAGTTTCCGAGAATATAATCTCACATTGAAGAAAAGAACAAATCCTGGGCTAAAAAGTGAAGGTGACAAAAATATATCCGTGAGGCGGAGTCGAACCACCGACCTAGAGATTCCTAGATTCTATCACACTACAGTCTCCCGCTCTACCAACTGAGCTATCACGGGCTGATGTCTATTGCCAGTAAATTTGTGTATTTATTGTAAAGAATCAAGTTCTGCGGAAGTTGGTCATATGATGTTTAAAATGAAGCCTATTTTAAATAAATGTTTTCATGAACCTTATTCCATATTCATAATTAGGACATGACAAAATCTCAATCACGATGAACGGAAAAGTCAGCTTTCTCTATATTTAAAATAATTATTCGGATTTATTTTACGTAACATAACAGAAGCGTCCAAACTATATATCGATCCAATCAATAAAGTAAATGTAAAAAAATAACATAGTAAGTGAAATGAAAAGATTCTTCGACATCATTTTTAATGCAGACGTTAACCCAGAAATCAACTGATGTATAAATGCTTAAGTTTTATGTCACTTTGTAACATTGCTCCGGTGGCACAATCGGTTAGCGCGCCGTACTTATAGACAGTACCTTCACTGTGCATAGCACAGTATGAGGAATGCGGAGGTTGTGAGTTCGATCCTCACCCGGAGCAATTAGTTTTTTACCATTCAATTTATTAAATTTGATCCCTTCTTGTTACGCATGTCAACTTGTTACGATCAAAATCTCTTTGACAAGGAAATGGGTATCGACAAAAAATATGAAGATACCCGGATTTTATTTGTGAGTTTGAGTATGCCTTTCAGAGTACACGTGTCGTTTTGATTGCATATCAATTACCAGTCATATCGTTTCGATGTAAATTTACATTGACGGTTTTCCATTCTTTTTATCTAACCGCAGCATGGTCGACAGTGTATAGGTACTCAAAAATAGAAAAGAAATAATTGAAAGGTCCATTCGAAAGACAGTAACTGTCTTGGCATGATTTGAAATATGTGAGTTTTCTTCCGATTGACGA
>JAHUZM010000059.1:0-74609 GCA_019925275.1 Mytilus edulis
GTTTAGTTATCTTGGTTAATGTTAAGTTTATGAGACAGTTGTAATAAAGCTTTAATTATACTTAGGACTATCTACATAATATTAATGATTAGTATAGAAGGCGAGACATTTCAGCATGTGCACTCTTGTTAAACATAGCATTGGTTAAGTTCCTTTTACATTTATCCTCCAGAGTTAATTCCCTTTAATATTTAAGTAGAAGATCAACAGTTTTTTTCTATGACGTCACATTTTGAGGGACCATGCATAAGTGACCCTTAGTGGGGGAAACTGATTAATAAAGATACTTGTATAAAACTAGATATCACTGGAATCAGAATGTTCTCTAGTTTATAATGAAATAAAAATAATGTGTACTTTTAATATATTAAAAATATTCCATCCATTGAACATGGGAAAAAAAGGTCTAATTTGAACATAAAAAACTTGAAACCAGGTCATGTGCACACCCATGAAGACATGATCCATGCACATTTTACATAATCAAAACTGTATGAAATTTGTAGGTTTTTACCTGGCCTTTCAAAAAATCTTGTTTCAGGGTACGGTTTCCTGCTCCGAAAGAGCTACAGTGGCTGCAAATAAGTTTTCAATTTTCACTGCCAAAAAATAGGATGTTTACAGTGTTGTCTCCCCTCAAAACATGTAAAGTTAATATAATTTTTAGAATTATTTCAATCATTCAACCTGTTTTAATTGAAAGCTAATTAACTAATTTTTACAATCAAATACAAAAAACATGATACTTTTTCACCAATAGAGTAAATAAACAGGGGTTTCCTCCATGGTTATTTTTAGTCGGGGAATAACCCTAGTTTTTTATACGAAACTGTTTATAGCACCCTTAAGGCAAAAACTTTATATGCGATATATTAAAATTTCTTAGCTTTTTGAATCTGTACACTATACCGATTAAAATGATGTCTGACTTTAAGGATTGTGACCACGAATAGTGAAAATACAGCTCTTTTTTCATGTCACATAGTACTGGCATATTGGCCAGTGGCAAACAGTTTAACCAGCAAACTCCAAACATTTCCTGTATCCCATTTTCATCAGTTTTACAAGAAAATAAATCATAAAATAGGGTTTCTTTTGAATAAATAGAATAAAAACTATGAAATAAGCATGAATAAAGTTACTTGAAATATATTTTGTCCCTAGTATTATGTGAACTAAGTTATAGCTGAGTTGAGAAAAATATGGAAATAGTGTTTTTCTTAGGTATGGCACTTGTACCTTTATGACTTTAAAAAGTACCAAATATATATTATAATGAATTAAAATTTATGTCACACTGATCAGAAGTACAGGTCAAAGTAGAAAAAGTCTACACTTTGCATGTGCAACTTTTGGTTCCAAATATATGAGAGATTGAATAAAATATCATGACATCACAAAAAGATGAAAAAAGCTTCAATATTTGTGCAGAGTCTGGTTTTCTTATTTCTGGTTGCTATGTACAAATCTGTAATATTTGCATTAAATATACCAAACTGATGCTTTTAAATTAAAGTATACGTGCCGTACAATATTTTTCAGAATTATTTTACTCCATTTGCGTACACATTTCTATGCGAAAACATCACTATAATATATTATTTGTCCTTTAAGGGTGCAATCAACAGTTTTTTTCTATGACGTCACATTTTGAGGGACCATGCATAAGTGACCCTTAGTGGTGGACTGATTAATAAAGATACTTGTATAAAACTAGATATCACTGGAATCAGAATGTTCTCTAGTTTATAATGAAATAAAAATAATGTGTACTTTTAATTATTAAAAAAATTCCATCCATTGAACGAGGGAAAAAAGGGTTTAATTTGAACAAAAAAAACTTAAACCAGGGCGTGCACACCCAGAAGACATGTCCATGCACATTTTACTAATCAAAACTGTATGAAATTTGTAGGGTTTTTTTTGGGCCTTTCAAAAAAATCTTGTTTTGGGGACGGTTTTCCCGCCCGAAAAAAGCTACATGGCCTGCAAAAAAGTTTTCAATTTTCATGCCAAAAAAAAAAGGATGTTACTGTTGTCTCCCCCCAAAAATGTAAAGTTAATATAATTTTTTTTAAAATTATTTCAAACATCAACCTGTTTTAAATTTAAAACTAATTAACAATTTTTACAATCAAAAACAAAAAACAATACTTTTTTTACCATTTTTTAAAAAAACGGGGTTTCCTCCCGGGTTTTTTTTAGTCGGGGAATAACCCCCAGTTTTTTTTTTCGAAACGTTTATGCACCCAAACAATTACTTTTTGGGTTTAAATTAAAAATTTCTTAACTTTTGTTTTAAACATACATTAAAAGTTTCCTTTTAAATTTTTCCCAAAAGTTTATTCCTTTTTTTAATTGGGGAAAAATAGTTATGGTTTGGCCAGTTGGGCAAAAGTTAACAGAAACTCCAAAAAAATTTTGTTCCCTTGTTAACAGTTTTTAAAAAAAATTAAACATTTATAAATATTTTTTTAATTATTTTGGAAAAATTAAAGGAAGATTGGGAAAATAAGTTTTTTTTTTTTCCCAAAAAATTTAAGTGCTTTGTTTATCTGATTAGAAAAAAATGGAAATTGTGGGTTTTTTGGTACTTGTACTATGACTTTTAAAAGGTACCAAATTTTCTTATAAGAATTTTAAAATTTGTATGTCCCAAAAAGACAATTTTCAAAAGGCCCAAATGAAAAAATAACAAATTTGCCCCTGTTCAACTTTGGGTTCCAAATATATTGGAAGGAAAATTAATAAAATTAAATTTAAAGGAAAATTCACAAAAATTTTGAAAAAAAAAAGCCAATATTTTTGCCAACTGGTTTTCCCTTTTTTCGGGCTAATTTCAAAAAACTGGGGAAAAAAATTTTGATTTTTAAAAGTTAAAACCCAAATAGTTTTAAATTTTGTTTAAATTTCGTTTCCGGTTTTCCAAAAATTTTTCCAAAATATTATTTATACTCCAAAATTTGCGTACACTTTTTTTCGAAAACATATATAAACATTTGTTCCTTTTGGTGATTTCAAAATTTTTTTCTTAAATTATTGAAATAAAATAATTATGGTCATGAAATTTAAAAAAGTTATTGAAAAAAAACAAAAGAACAAAAATGTTTTTTAGTTTAAAGACAATAAAAATAAATGTGACTTTTTTAATATATTAAAAATATTTATTGTAAACATAGGAAATTTTATTTTGAACCATAAAAAACTTAAAAAAGGTCCTAGTTTACCCAAATGGAAAAATGTTCCCCTTTTAATTTACAACAAAAACAATTTATAAATTTGTAAATTTTTTTCTTGTGCCTTTCAAAACAAATTTTTGTTTTAAAATGTACTTTTTTTCTTACGAAACAAATTTAAGTGCTGGAAATAAAGATTAAATTTCCTGCCAACAACAAATTTTACAAAGGGTTTAAAACTGTAATATTAATATAATAGTAAATTTTAACATTAAAACCGTTTAATTAAGCAAATAAATTTTCAAAACAAATTACAAAAACATGAAAACCCCAAATTGAGTAAAAAAAAACAGGGGTTTTGAAAGGTTTTTTAGTTTAATAACCCACTTTTCAAAACTTTTTTATAGCACCCTACAGGATTCACTATTTTATTATTGGATTTATTTTTTAAAAATCATTGTTTTCTGGCATCGACAATAACATGTATTAAAACATTAAAATATTGATGTTAAAATTCTTGAGATTGTTACACCAACCTATGTTTTAACATGAATGAGATAACAATTCCCCAGTTGTTGCCAACAACATTGTTTTAACACAAAATAGGAACAATATATTCCCCCAAAAAAACACCAAAAATTTTCCCCCTTATTTAACAAGAACAAAAATTTATACAACAGTTTCTAAAATAGGAAAAAGAAAACATGAATATCACATGAAATAAGTCTACTCAATGAAAATATTTGTGCCTCTAGTATTATGGAAACTTTTGGATAAAAAAATATGAACACAGTGAATTTGTAGGTATCAACTGGTCATGTACCAATGGTCTTTAAAAACTACGCAACATATTTATGTTATAAGAATTAAAGATTATAATGCAACACTGTGATCAACATAACATGAGACCAAAGTGACACAAAGTTTCAACATTGCATGTCAACACTTTACCGGCCATAATCATATGAAGAAGCATTGACTAACATCATCTGAGTCAAAAAATGATGAAAAAACCTCATATGTCACCAGATTGGACTTCTTATTTATGTACATAAAATGTACCAAACTGTAAACCCTAAATTATACAAACGATTGTTTAACACAAACAGAATTACAGTATACGCTTGTGTACACATACATATCAGATATTGGACTGTTAACACAACATTCTGCGTACACAATGTTCTTACAGAATGAGACACATCAAACAAAATATGATTTGACCTTTAACGTGCAATCAAGACAGTTTACCATATTTTATGACTCAAACATTTTGAGACCACAGCATAATGACCCTGTAGTGGTCGACTGATTAAATAACAGTATGTATAAAACTAGTATCACTGGAAATCAGACAAATGACTCCTGTATTCATTAAGAATCTAAAAAATAATGTGCATTACATTTAATATATCTAAGACAAACATGATTACATCCATTGAACAACATGAAGTAAGCAAAATGGCTACTATTTGATCATAGACAAACAAATATGAAAAGGTCAGTGACACATGTAGGACATGACTTACTTATTACATAATCAAAAACTTATGAAATCAGGTTTATTCCTGTTTCAAACAATATCATTTTCGCAGGTTGGCCTGCACTCAGAAAAAGACACAAATTCCAAAATGTCTTCAATTGACACTGCAGATAAATAGAGTACAATTGTCTTATCAAAAACAAAAGTCTATATTATAAGTATTTAGAATTATTTCAAAACATCAACAACATGTTTTAATCTGAAAGCTAAGTAATATTTTACAACAAATACAAAAAACATGAACTTGTTCACCGAATTAGAGTAAATAAACAGAAGTTTCCCTAACAACACATGGTTATAATCGGTAAAAATAAAAATAACAAAACAACACTGTTTTTTTCAGAAAATAGATTAATATCACCAGTAAACCATTTAACATGAACTTCAATGGGTAAATTACAACAAATTACAATCAGACTAACACATGCTGATTTAACTAAATAGACACATTATACAGATACTAACACAAAAGCATGGTCTGGTGACTATTTAAATAGATATTAACAAACACACATGGTCTGGAACCATGATCTTAGAGTTTCACATGTCACACATAGTTACTGGATTAAATTTACTCAGGTAAACAGCTTAACACAATCCAAACATCATTGGTTTTCTCAGCTACTAACAATTAACATATAGTAATCATAACACAGTTCTTTAAAAAATCAAAAGAATAAAAATATTGGAAATATAGCATAGATATTCCAACAGTTACTTTCGAAATATATTCATCCCATGGTTATGTACTCAGAGTATAGCTGAATTAGAAACAAACAAGGAAATATGATTATTTCTAAGGATATAAAATATCAACTGGTTTATCGATCTCAAAAAGTACCAAATATATTCCTACCAAACTGGCCAATTAAAAAATTAAAATTTAACAACAACATGTCATGAGTACCAGGTTCAAAGTAGCAAAAAATATAACAAAAAATTTGCCATGTTGACTTTAATTCACAAACATAATATGAGTAAATTGACATAACAATATCATGGGCATACCAAAAATGACAAACAAAGTTAACAATCACGACAAGATGTCTGGACTTACAGATTAACATGTACACAACAAAAAAATTTGCACTAAAAATGATACCCAAAATGCTTAACACTAAATTACAGTTGTCTGTGACTATCACATAATATACAGAATTAACTATTTACTACCCTGATGCGTACACAGTTCTAGCAACAAATATCACACAAACATGTTGACCTTGTTCACAGGGATGCAAATCAAAACAGTTTTACAAACATTCTTGATCTACACTTATATGAGAACCATGATAAAAAATTTAACACATCAGTGGACCGCACTCTGATTACAAAAGATACATATAAACACATTAAGATATCAGCCAATGGTACATCAAAAATCTCATTAGTTTATAACTAGAAATAACAATAGACACATGTTTAACTCTTCTACATTATGTAAAAAATAAACAAATATGACACACAAACAGGTCTTGACCTTTGACACATAATAACAAACTTGAAACCATGGTCATGTGCACACCCATGAGATATGACAAAGCAAATTTTTCATTTAATACAACATGTTGAACTTTGATATTTATAGTCTAGCAAAAAAATCGAACAGAACAACATGGTTGACCTGCTCCGTAAATAGACTACATAACAACTAGCAAACATATGTTCATTGTAAAAACCAAATAAAAACAATAAACATGTCTTACCTGTTGTTGGTTGAAAACAATATCACAAAACATCAACACATGGTAATGTACTGACTTCTCAATAATTTTCAAATATACCAAACAAACTTTTTATCTGACATCAGAGTAAAAACTAAACAAAACAAAACAAACAACATGGTGACTGACTCAATAGGTTAACACATAAAAATAAACATACAACACATGGTTGATGACTATCAGAGTAAATAACAACAAATTTTAACAACAAAACACAGCGACTGACTAACCAGTAATAGACAACAAATTTCAAAACAAACTATTGGTATGCTGATATAGAGTAATTACTAAAACAAATGGTCTACTACTTAATGTAATTGTACAAACATTAATTGATTACAGACACAACATGGATTGTGACCACTCTTAGATAAAGATAGACATTAACAAAAGCTCAATGGTTTTGGACTATCTATCAGAGTAAATGACAAATATAACAACAACAACACAGTGTTGACCTGCTACTCAATAAAACAAAAAATGTAACTACAACACTTGTTCACTGAACAAGTAAAAGAAAAAACTTAAATCATGTACAAACTATCTGTTTAACAAATATAAATAAAAACTATTGGAGGATACTCATAAAGCAAATACAACCAAGCTGTACATGATAAATATAAATATTACAACATCCTAGCCTATATCATAGTAGAAACAATTCATACTACCATGGTTGACCGATACAGAAATATGGTATCAAAACATATGATAATACATAAGGCACTATGGCGACTCTGATACTCAGTAAACAAACAAATGATACACTAAAACATGTCTGGACCAACAATTAAATAATAAAATTAAACATACACATTATGTCATACTGATACTCAGAGTAAATAGACAAACAAATATAACAACACACAACAGATGGTCTGGACCTATCTATCAGAGTAAATAGACAAACAAATATAACAACAAACAACACAATGGTCTGGACCTGACTACTCAGAGTAAATAGACAAACAAATATAACAACAAACAACACATGGTCTGGACCTATCTATCAGAGTAAATAGACACAAAAATATAACAACAAACAACACATGGTCTGGACCTGTCTACTCAGAGTAAATAGACAAACAAATGTAACAACTAACAACACATTGTCTGGACCTGACTACTCAAAGTAAATAGACAAACAAATATAACAACTCATGGTCTGGACCTGACATACTACTCAGAGTAAAAAGACAAACAAATATCACAACAACACAACACACGGTCTGGACCTGACTACTCACAGTAAAAGACAAACAAATACAACAACAAACAACACATGGCCTGGACCTGACCTGACTACTCAGAGTAAATAGATAAACAAATACATCAACTAACAACGCATGGCCTGGACCAGACTACTCAGAGTAAATAGACAAACAAATACATCAACTAACAACACATGGCCTGGACCAGACTACTCAGAGTGAATAGACAAACAGATACATCAACTAACAAACACATTTGTCTGGATCTGACTACTCAGAGTAAATAGACAAACAAATATAACAACTACATGGTCTGGACCTGACCTGACTACTCAGAGTAAAAGACAAACAAATATCACAACACACAACACACGTCTGGACCTGACTACTCACAGTAAATAGACAAACACATATGACAACACACAACACATGGTCTAGACCTGACCTGACTACTCAGAGTATATAGACAAACAAATATAACAACACACAACACATGGTCTGACCTGACCTGACTATTCAGAGTAAATAGACAAACAAATACATCAACTAACAACACATTGTCTGGACTTGACTACTCAGAGTAAATAGACATACAAATACAACAACTAGCAACACATGGTCTGGACCTGACTTCTCAGAGTAAATAGACAAACAAATAAACAACAGACAACACATGATCTGGACTGACCTGAATACTCAGAGTAAATAGACAAACAAATATCACAAACAACACAACACATGGTCTGGACCTGACTACTCAGATAAATAGACATTACAAATATAACAACACACAACACATGGTCTTGACCTGACTACTCAGAGTAAAACAATAAACAAATATAACAACACACAACACATGGTCTGGACCTGACCTGACTACTCAGAGTAAATAGACAAACAACATGACAACACACAAACACATGGTCTGGACCTGACTACTCAGAGTAAATAGACAAACAAATATAACAACAGACAACACATGATCTGGACCTGACTACTCAGAGTAAATAGACAAACAAATATAACAACACACAACACATGATCTGGACCTGACCTGAATACTCAGAGTAAATAGACAAACAAATATAACAACACACAACAATGGTCTGGACCTATCTATCAGAGTAAATAGACAAACAAATATAACAACAACAACACATGGTCTGGACCTGACTACTCAGAGTAAATAGACAAACAAATATAACAACAAACAACACATGGTCTGGACCTATCTATCAGAGTAAATAGACACAAAAATATAACAACAAACAACACATGTCTGGACCTGTCTACTCAGAGTAAATAGACAAACAAATGTAACAACTAACAACACATTGTCTGGACCTGACTACTCAAAGTAAATAACAAACAAATATAACAACTCATGGTCTGGACCTGACATGACTACTCAGAGTAAAAAGACAAACAAATATCACAACACACAACACACGGTCCCGGACCTGACTACTCACAGTAAAAGACAAACAAATACAACAACAAACAACACATGGCCTGGACCTGACCTGACTACTCAGAGTAAATAGATAAACAAATACATCAACTAACAACGCATGGCCTGGACCAGACTACTCAGAGTAAATAGACAAACAAATACATCAACTAACAACACATGGCCTGGACCAGACTAACTCAGAGTGAATAGACAAACAGATACATCAACTAACAACACATTTGTCTGGATCTGACTACTCAGAGTAAATAGACAAACAAATATAACAACTCATGGTCTGGACCTGACCTGACTACTCAGAGTAAAAAGACAAACAAATATCACAACACACAACACACGGTCTGGACCTGACTACTCACAGTAAATAGACAAACACATATGACAACACACAACACATGGTCTAGGACCTGACCTGACTACTCAGAGTATATAACAAACAAATAAACAACACACAACACATGGTCTGGACCTGACCTGACTATTCAGAGTAAATAGACAAACAAATACATCAACTAACAACACATTGTCTGGACTTGACTACTCAGAGTAAATAGACATACAAATACAACAACTAGCAACACATGGTCTGGACCTGACTTCTCAGAGTAAATAGACAAACAAATATAACAACAGACAACACATGATCTGGACCTACCTGAATACTCAGAGTAAATAGACAAACAAATATAACAACACACAACACATGTCTGGACCTGACTACTCAATTAAATAGACAAACTAAACAACACAACACATGGTCTGACCTGACTACTCAGAGTAAAAAACAAACAAATATAACAACACACAACACATGTCTGGACCTGACTGATACTCAAGTAAAAGACAAACAAACAACAACACACAACACATGGTCTGGACCTGACTACTCAGAGTAAATAGACAAACAAATATAACAACAACAACACATGATCTGGACCTGACTACTCAGAGTAAATAGACAAACAAATATAACAACACACAACACATGATCTGGACCTGACCTGAATACTCAGAGTAAATAGACAAACAAATATAACAACACACAACACATGGTCTGGACCTGACTATCAGAGTAAATAGACAAACAAATATAACAACAACAACACATGGTCTGGACCTGACTACTCAGAGTAAATAGACAAACAAATATAACAACAACAACACATGGTCTGGACCTACTATCAGAGTAAATAGACAAACAAATATAACAACAAACAACACATGTCTGGACCTGTCTACTCAGAGTAAATAGACAAACAAATGTAAAACAACAACACATTGTCTGGACCTGACTACTCAAGTAAATAGACAAACAAATATAACAACCTCATGGTCTGGACCTGACATGACTACTCAGAGTAAAAAGACAAACAAATATACAACACACAACACAGGTCTGGACCTGACTACTCACAGTAAAAAGACAAACAAATACAACAACAAACACACATGGCCTGGACCTGACCTACTACTCAGAGTAAATAGAAAAATATAACAAACTAACAAAACTTTTTGGGCCTACTACTCAGAGTAAATAGACAAACAAATATAACAACAACCACACATGGGCTGGACCTGACTACTCAAGTAAATAGACCCAAAAAAAATAACAACAAAGACAACACATAGGTCTGGACCTGACTATACTCAAGTAAATAGAAATACAAATAACAACAACAACACATGGTTGGACCTGATACTCAGAGTAAATAGACAAACAAATAAACAACAACAACACATTGTCTGGACCTGACTATCAGAGTAAATAGACAAACAAATATAACAACAACAACACATGGTCTGGACCTGACAACTCCCGAGTAAATAGCAAAAATATAACAACACAACACATGTCTGGACCTGAAATACTCAAGAAAAAAGACAACAAATAAAAACTAACAACAAAATGGTCTTGACTATACTCAAGTAAATAGACAAAAAAAATATAACAACAAACAACACATGGTCTGGACCTTTACTACTCAAGAAAATAAACAAAAAATAAAAAACCAAAAAACACTTTTTGGACCTGACTACCAAGAAATAGACAAACAAATAACAACAAAAACACATGGTCTGGACCTGACTCTCAAGTAAATAACAAAACAAATATAACAACAACAACACATGGTCTGGCCTGACTATCAAGTAAATAGCAAAAATATAACAACAACAACACATGGTCTGGACCTGACTACTCAGATAAATAGACAAAAAATATAACAACAAACAACACATGGTTGGGCCTGACTACTCAAGTAAAAAGACAAACAAATATAAAACAAACAACACATGGTTGGACCTGGGCTACTCAGAGTAAAATAGAAAAAAAATAAACACAAAAAAACATGGTCTGGAAATGATATCAGAGTAAATAGACAAACAAATATAAAAAACAAACAAGCTTTTTGGGCCCAAAACAAGAAAAAAACAAAAAAAAAATTAAAAAAACCCAAACAATGGCCCGGGCCTTTCTATCAAAAAATAGAAAAAAAATATAACAACAAAAAACACATGGTTGGCCCGCTATCAAGGAAATTTGACAAAAAAATGTAACAACAACAACACATTGCTGGACTGATACTCAAAAAAATAGCAAACAAATATAAAACCCCCGGTTGGACCTACTACCGGGGTAAAAGACAAACAAATTACAAAACAACACAGGGCTGGACCTGACTACTCAATAAAAACAAACAAAAAAACAAAAAAAACAACACAGGTCCTGACCGACTACTCAAGTTGAAAAAAATAAAAAAAAAAATGGCCCGGCCGACTATCAAGAAATAGAAAAAAAAAAAAAAACAAACATGGGTGGACCGACAATAAATAATAGAAAAAAATTAACAACAAAAACCAGTTGGACCCCCTACTAAGTAAAAAGCAAAAAATAAAAAAAACAACACAGTCGGCCCGACTATCAAGTAATAGCAAAAATATAACCAAAACCATGGTTGGCCCGACCATTCGGGGATATAGACAAAAAAATAAAAAACCAACACATGGGGGCCTACCCACATTAGGAAAAGAAAAAAAAACAAAAAAACCATTTTGGGTTTACTACTCAAGGAAAAAAGACACAAATTCAACACAACCTGGTTGGGTGATTCTCAAGGGGAAATAGACAAAAAAAATTAAAAAACAACAACCATTTGGCCTGACAATGATAACAAAATTATTAGATAGTATCAAAATAGTCTTAAGCAATACATTAAATAAAGGCAACAGTAGTAGAAATTCATAGATCGATAGAGAAAAAAAAAATCCGGGTTACAAACTAAAACTGAGGGAAACGCATCGAATATAAGAGAACTACGATACAACAGAAACACAACATTAAAATGTAACACACACAGGAAACGAACTATAATATAACAATGGCCATTTCCCTCACTTGGTACAGGGCATTTTAAAATAAAAATGGTGGGCATGCCAAACCTCCGGCTTTAATGGCGATGTTAATTATAACATTAAACTGACAACATTACAAAACAGGAGTCGACTACAATACAAATAAATTGGAGAAAATATAGGACAGAGAAACAAATGAATAATAGCCAACAAAAGGTACCAGGTTAAAAATTTAATACGCCAGACGTACAACTTCATCATATATTTATAATTTAATAGTTAAAAAAACATATGATTGTAACAGTTACTTTATCGGAGTTATCTCTCCTTATATGGCAAAGTTTAAAAACAATTAATAAATCTGTTTTTTGTAAAATATAGCAGTAAATATGATAAATCACTTTATTTTCTATATATAAACATGAAAAGTCTTACACATAAATTACATACAACTTTCGAAATTTGCAAATTTTATTAAAGATCTCGACTGTTTATTGTCTGTTTTTTTCAAAATCCAATATGGAGGAAGACACCCCAGCCTCCTTAAGGGGGTACCCAACACTATACCCCAAAAAAATCCTGTCGTTTAATTTTTCTTAATTTTTTTCATTGATAAACTAGGCCAACCTGAACATCTTCTAAAAATTTTAAAAGATTTGAACCATAGGTTTAAAAGATTTGGCAACTGAAACATTGCATCTTTTACATACTAGTAATGGCCAAAATTGGAAGTTTCTGAAATATGGGTATAGGGTTAAATATTTAATTTTTTTTTAAATTAAATCCTAAATTGACAATAGCATAGCTAATAATGATAGCTGAGGTGAATATTAGGTCATTTATACCCTTTTCTTGTAAGTTTTTTATTCCGGATAATTCAGTGTTCTCCCCAGGCCGTTTTAGCGCCGCGATGTTCAGCGCTATTTGAATTCACTGCGGTGGTATTTGGGCAGACCGCAGCGCTATCCAATCAAAAATCAGCGCTATTGTTTTTGAATTTCAAACTTCCGGTATTATTTTGTACACATTCCGATCACGTGATCGACTGGTTTATTTATCCGAGAGATCGTTAATTCACCCAACGATGTCAAATATCGTAGGGGCCAGTTCAATAAACGATCAAAATTGCGCCATTTGCAAAACTTTTACTGCCAAATAAACCTTTCCTTTCTCGAGTTTTTCGCTTTAAAAAGATGCCGAAACTTATGAAAGGAATGGACAGTGCTAACAGAGACATATAATACATGTCTCGGGTGCTGAAAAGTTCATTTCTAAATGATATAAGGGAAGTTCTACTCCCTTCTCTGACACGAGGTCTCGACCATTTTTTGAACCATCTACGATTATATCATTACTTTTTTTGCGTTTACACTCGAACTGTCGAACCTGTATTGCTTGATGGAAGCATCCCTGTTATCAAGGGATTCATTATAAGCCCGTATTTTACGATTACTTGTCCATCCATGGCTCTTTTTCAAATGGATAAGGGAATAAAACAAAACGAAAATTTTGTGTAAATATATATAAAATATCGATATTTGTCAACCAATCATCAATATATATCAATTAAATATTGCTTTAAATTTAATGTAAACAGATGATGGCTTGGATAAGGAATAGTGTTTAATGCTAAAAAGGCCACAAGTGTAAACAGGAAGTTATGTCAGCCAGTAACAGTCTTCACGACGAGTGGCAGCCCAGGCAGCCCAGGCTGGTAAAATTGCTCTCGGGCCTGTAAAAATCAGACCTACAGGCCAACAGAATCTAACTAAAAATTTTCAAAAATTGAGCTGCGGGCCTGTAGATTTAGCAGTTCAGCGTGAAGACTGCAGTAAGGGAGATAATTTGGGAGGGAAAGACCTAAAAGAAGTATTGTCAAATCTTGACAAACTTATCTGGTGGCAAGTATTCAAATGTTTATAAAATTATCAAACACAACCTCTATAGGTGGTAGTTGTTTCAATTGGCATAATGTATTTGATTAGTAATTCACCTTTGAAATAAAAAAAATCTCTTTAAAATATTTTTATAGGATTTCTTTCATATTCATAATTGGAATGTTTTAGCCTTTTTTTAAGTAAGTCTTTGATAACATTTGAATATTATTGAAAGGGCAATTTCATTTCTTCCTTTGAAATACTATACTCTTTTTTATTGAAAGGGCAATTTCATTTCTTCCTTTGAAATACTATACTCTTTTTTATTGAAAAGTTGTATTTTGCTAGAAATGTTAATAAAAGTAAATGTAAAAAATACCAATCTTGTCATTGAAAACTTTCTCACAGAAGCTGACAATGACTTTATTCTTGGTCCTACATGTTCTGCAACATCACCTGTTAGTGATAAGAAATCTTCACATAGGCAGTCTGGTATAGACCCACCATGGAAAAGACTTCTTGGGTTTTATAGACAGATAATATGAGGATTATATGACTTTTATTTACAATGGAGAAAAAAAGACTTTTCTTCTATCATGTCTATATCCAGACAATAACATTAGCAAACAAAGGGGTAACTTCCATGAGCATGATGAGGACATCATTACAAGAGAAACCATCAATAGCATAATATAAGAAAAACACATAACAAACCAATTACAAACCAACCGCGCGCCGCAACAAAGTTACTGAGAATTGTTGAAAATCACGCGCTTACCACAGCGCTATTCAAAAATCCTGGGGAGAACACTGCGGATTTACAATTTTGTCCGAATTTAAAAGGGTTATCAGAATCAGCCCCAAAAAGTGAATGCTGTGCTTCTAGTATTTGAAGAAGAATTTTTTTTTGAAAAAAATGTGTCGTTTAATTTTTTTTTCGAAAAACTAAGCATTTGGAGTGCTATACTAGTCGGTTGTTCTTGCAAAATCTTTTTAAAATTTAACCGTTAGATTTTTTGGTATTTAAGTTTAAAATATGCCCCACCCTCAAATTGATTCAGTAAATAAGGACAAAATCTATTCAAAAAGTGCATAATGGCCATATTTTTTTTTCGTCTTTTGAACTAGGCCATATATATTTTGCATGCTGATGTATCATCACGGGGTTGAGTGTCTTGCATCATGATGACCTTTTTGTGACCTTCAAATGTGACCTCAAGGTCAATGTTGAGTTTTTGTCGAGCCTTCGACTTTAGTCGAAAAAGCGAGACTAAGCGATCCTACATTCCGTCGTCGTCGGCGTCGTCGTCGTCGGCGTCCACAAATATTCACTCTGTGGTTAAAGTTTTTGAAATTTTAATAACTTTCTTAAACTATACTGAATTTCTACCAAACTTGGACAGAAGCTTGTTTATGATCATAAGAAAGTATCCAGAAGTTAATTTTGTAAAAATAAAATTCCATTTTTTCCGTATTTTACTTATAAATGGACTTAGTTTTTCTGCGAGGAAACATTACATTCACTCTGTGGTTAAAGTTTTTAAAATTTTAATAACTTTCATATACTATCCTTGATTTGTACCAAACTTGGACAGAAGCTTGTTTATGATCATAAGATAGTATCAAGAAGAAAATGTTGTAAAAATAAATTTCCACTTTTCCGTATTTTACTTATAAATGGACTTAGTTTTTCTGCGAGGAAACATTACATTCACTCTGTGGTTAAAGTTTTTAAAGTTTTAATAACTTTCATAAACTATCCTTGATTTGTACCAAACTTGGACAGAAGCTTGTTTATGATCATAAGATAGTATCAAGAAGAAAATTTTGTAAAAATAAATTTCCACCTTTCCGTATTTTACTTATAAGTGGACTTAGTTTTTTTGCCAGAAACAAAACATTCACTCTGTGGTTTAAGTTTTTAAAATTTTTATAATGTTCTTAAACTATCCTGGATTTCTACCAAACTTAGACAAAAGCTTGTTTCTGATCATAAGATATTATTCAGAAGTAAATTTTGTAAAAAAAAAATTCACTTTTTCCGTATTTTACTTATAAATGGACTTAGTTTTTCTTCCAGTTAACATTACATACAGTCTGCAGTTAAAGTTTATAAAACATTTATTAGATTCATAAACTATCCTGGATTTTTTACCAAACTTGGAAGCTTCTTTCAATCAAAAGACAGTATCGAGAGGGAAATTTTTATTGATGTTTTTCCTCATTTTTGTTGAGTCTGCGATTAACAGCAAACGTAGGCGAGACACTGGGTTCCGTGGAACCCTTACAAATTTTTTTCGTGAAAAACACAACCATGTAGGCCATAACTTCTTCGCCTTTTGACCTAGGCCTTACATCTTTGGCATGTGGATGTATCATCATGAGGTGGTGTGCCTTCTTTAAATTTTGACCTTCATGTGACCCTGAACTTTTACCTTGAGGATGATAATTGTGTTTTTTGGTAAGAAACATTTGTATGGGCCATGACTTTTATGTAGTTATGAATTCATGTTTATTTAAAAAAAATCATATTACACAAGCTTCAATCGACCATACAACAATATAGACACATTTTATGACATTTCAACCCATTCCATGCACAGGGAATACATAATGGACAGGTAGTCACATAAAAATGTTTGAAAAAGGAATAGTTTCTATTGAAGCGCAATGCACATACTTAACTACTCAACAGACAGCAAAGTGAAAACTTCCTAGGAATCAAACAGTAGGAGGAGTTATGCCGAATAACTGTATACCAATAATGAGATGGACGGAAGGACAGACGGACAGGGGTAAAACAATACCCCCCCTCCCTCCAAAGGATGTAACTGATTTTTGATTTGAGATACGAGCTGTTGAAATTAAAAGCATGACACGCCAAAAATACATATGATACATAAGGAAAAGCTTTAAAGTTGGCAGTTGCTTTACATGATCAAGATTTTCACTTTATTGGTCCACAGATTCAAAAATATACAATTCAAAATTTAAGAACAAAACTATTCGTGCAAAGAACCACGGTTCATGAGAGATGAAATAGAGCTGACTGTGCAAAATCCTTATACTGTGAAATCTAGTTCGTTAAACATAGAACTTGTTTAGCATTTCTGCAGAGGTTATGAAAATTAAATACAACTGTTTTTTGTAAAAAAAATTAAAAAAAAGCACGGCAGTAACAAGTTTCACATTATTTTTTGGGCCTCTTATTAATAAAGAGAATGATTATTGTATTCAGTAATAATCTTGAATTGAAACTTGAGAAGAAACATTTTCACTTGTCAAATGCAAAAACACCACACTTTCTTTTTTATATTTATTTTAAAATTGCATTTGATTTTAAAAATTTCGGAAAGATACACGCAAACATGACAAAAGCACAACAAAAGAAAAATAACAAATTTTGCTATCCCTTTTTTAGCTCACCTGACCTGAAAGGTCAAGTGAGCTTTTCTCATCACTTGGCGTCCGTCGTCCGTCGTCCTGCGTCCGTCGTCCGTCGTCCGTCGTCTGTCGTCCGTCGTCCGTAAACTTTTACAAAAATCTTCTCCTCTGAAACTACTGGGCCAAATTCTACCAAACTTGGCCACAATCATCCTTGGGGTATATAGTTTAAAAAATGTGTGGCGTGACCCGTCAAACCAACCAAGATGGCCGCCATGGCTAAAAATAGAACATAGGGGTAAAATGCAGTTTTTGGCTTATAACTCAAAAACCAAAGCATTTAGAGCAAATCTGACATGGGGTAAAATTGTTTATCAGGTCAAGATCTATCTGCCTCGAAATTTTCAGATGAATCTGACAACCGGTTGTTGGGTTGCTGCCCCTGAATTGGTAATTTTAGGGCAATTTTGCTGTTTTTGGTTATTATCTTGAATATTATTATAGATAGAGATAAACTGTAAACAGCAATAATGTTCAGCAAAGTAAGATCTACAAATAAGTCAACATATTTAAAATGGTCAGTTGACCCCTTTAGGAGTTATTGGCCTTGATAGTCAATTTTTAACCATTTTTCGTAAATCTTAGTAATCTTTTACAAAAATCTTCTCCTCTGAAACTACTGGGCCAAATTAAACCAAACTTGGCCACAATCATCATTGGGATATCTAGTTTAAAAAATGTGTGGCGTGACCCGGCCAACCAACCAAGATGGCCGCCATGGCTAAAAATAGAACATAGGGGTAAAATGCAGTTTTTGGCTTATAACTCAAAAACCAAAGCATTTAGAGCAAATCTGACAGGGGTATAATTGTTTATCAGGTCAAGATCTATCTGCCCTGAAATTTTCAGATGAATCGGACAACCCATTGTCGGGTTGCTGCCCCTGAATTGGTAATTTTAGGGCAATTTTGCTGTTTTTGGTTATTATCTTGAATATTATTATAGATAGAGATAAACTGTAAACAGCAATAATGTTCAGCAAGGTAAGACCTACAAATAAGTCAACATGACCAAAATTGTCAGTTGACCCCTTAAGGAGTTATTGCCCTTTATAGTAAATTTTTAACAACTTTTCGTCATTTTTTGTAACTTTTCTAAAAATCTTCTTCTCCAAAACTACTTTGCCAAATTTAACCAAACTTGGCCACAATTATCATTGTGGTTTATAGTTTAAAAAATGTGTCCGAAGACCCAGCCTACTAAACAAAATGGCCGACATGGCTAAAATTAGAACATAGTGGTAAAATGCAGTTTTTGCTTTATATCTTTGAAACTAAGACATTTAGGGCAAATCTTTCAACATTTAAATGTCCATCAGAATAAGATATATCCCCTCACAAATTTTGAGTTGAATCGGACAACCGGTTGTTGGGTTGCTGCCCTAAAATTTGTGATTTTAAGGATATTTTGCAGTTTTTGGTTATTATCTTGAATACTATTATAGATAGAGATAAACTGTAGACAGCAATAATGTTCAGCAAAGTAAGATCTACAAATAAGTCAGCATGATCAAAATTGTTAGAGGACCCCTTAAGGAGTTATTGCCCTTTATAGTCAATATTGAACAACTTTTCGTCATTTTTGTAACTTGTATAAAAATCTTTTCTAAAACGACTTGTCCAAATTTAACCAAACTTCGTTACAATCATAATACATTGTACTAGGGTATCTATTTAAAAAAAAAAGTGTCTAATGACCTCGCCTACCAACGAAGATGGCCGACATCAGTAAACACATTAACAGGTGAGCGACACAGGCTCTTGAGAGCCTCTAGTTTTTGTTTTAATCAATTTTGTACGAAGATCTTTGAACAGAAGCATTGTATAATTGTCCATGGTTTATTTATTTATTTTGTTAAAATCGTATTGTCAGAGGGAACTACCATTTACGGAGGGGGAGGGGGGGCTTGTATGAAATTTGAAAAAAAGGCAAGACAGGCTTTTGAGCGAACAAAGGCAGGAACAGTAATTTGGCACAACAAGCAGATTACAATTTATGTAAACAATATCAGGACAAACTAATGAAAATTGAAGGTCCCTAAAGAATAAAAAATAAAAATGCAGGAAAATGATGTCAGATAAGCATGATAAGGGAGGGTAGGAGGGGTCCTGATCCCGAAATCTAGGGCTTAAAACACGAAATCCTGAGTTTAAATAAATTAAAATCCCGACATCCTGAAATTCAAAAAAAACTATTCTTGGATCCCGAAATTTCTGAGCTTAAAAAAATATCCCTTTCCAATCCTCCCTTCCCCAATGATTACAACTAGAAAAATGCAGGACAACATTTTCTAGCCCTCCTCTCCCCCCATAAAATCAAATGGTAGCATCCTTAGAGTTTTGTCTTTTTGTACTTTATTTCATTTTATGTAAGACCTAGTCATTGGCAAGTAAAAAACGAAAACAGTTGTCATGGTCCTTTGACCTTTCTGTTTCCTTCTTTTTTCTAACGTCCAGGTTTTCTGTTGGAAAATGTATTTCACTCTGAAATCTCCCTATTATGTCTCTTTAAAGATTCATTCATGGAAAATGAGTAAAAGTAGATTAAATGAATAACAATTGGTGTACAGCTGCTCTTAGCAATAATGTAAACATTCTAATCATGATCTTTTAAAAGCTTGCATATTGCACATGATTTTAAAACGTAGCAATGAATCAGACCATGAGTGAGAGTTATCTTTTCTTATGGTGTTCTGTACCCCCTTAAGACTGCAAATTTCTTTAAATTCTTGATTTTAATCTATATAGTTGGAATAGTTGCAGAAAAAACTCATCTGTGCCATACCGTAGATACTCGAGTATAAGTCGATCCGCTTATAAGTCGGATGCCCTTTTCAGCTTTAAAATCTAGCGATATAGTCTTGACCCGCCTATAAATCGGTTTAAATTGGGACTTTTTTTGGCAGCAGAAAGTAACTGATCATTGGCAAAATCAAGAAATTAAATTGAGATTCATGTATTGAATGAATATTTGATTCTTTAAATAAGTACATGTAGAATTGATGTTCATCCTGATAATTTATTCTGTTGATAATAATAAAGATGTATTCATTTCTTGTTTCTTGTTTTTATGCCCCACCTATGATAGTAGAGGGGCATTATGTTTTCTGGTCTGTGCCTCCGTTCGTTCCTCCGTCCGGTTAAAGTTTTTGGTCGAGGTAGTTTTTGATGAAGCTGAAGTCCAATCAACTTGAAACTTAATACACATGTTCCCCATGATATGATCTTTCTAATTTTAATGCAAAATTATAGTTTTGACCCCAATTTCATGGTCCACTGAACATAGAAAATGATAGTGCAAAGTTCAGGTTAAAGTTTTTGGTCAAGGTAGTTTTTGATGAAGTTAAAGTTACACCAACTTGCAACTTAGTACACATGTTCCCTATGATATGATCTTTCTTATTTTAATTCCAAATTAAAGTTTTGACCCCAATTTCACGGTCCACTGAACATAGAAAATGATAGTGGGATTGGGGCATCCGTGTGCTATGGACACATTCTTGTTATTCACTGTTTTGCCTCATACTATTTACGTTATGCATCAGTGATTTTGTAGTGTATGACCAAACACCTATTGTTTGAGAAAATCGAATATAAACCAACATAAACCTTAACAAAATAAAAGTCAAACGAAAAAAATAAATTAATCCAGTTAATCATTCATAACAGACCAGTCATAGTAATAAATAAACTGAGACACAGGATAGACACCACCAATTAATGGATTATAGAAATCAAGGGACACTAACTAATTAACCTATTAACCTGCCACTGATATTTTTATACGACCGCATAAATTAAAAAAAATTTGGTCGTATATTGGTATCACGTCGGCGTCGTCGTCGTCGGTGTCCGAATACTTTTAGTTTTCGCACTTTAACTTTAGTAAAAGTGAATAGAAATCTATGAAATTTTAACACAAGGTTTATGACCACAAAAGGAAGGTTGGGATTGGTTTTGGGAGTTTTGGCTCCAACAGTTTAGGAATTAGGGGCCAAAAAAGGGCCCAAATAAGCATTATTCTTGGTTTTCGCACCATAACTTTAGTATAAGTAAATAGAAATCAATGATATTTTAACACAAGGTTTATGACCACAAAAAGAAGGTTGAGATTGATTTTGGGAGTTGAGGTTCATACAGTTTAGGAATTAGGGGCCAAAAAGGGGCCCAAATAAGCATTTTCTTGGTTTTCGCACCATAACTTTAGTATAAGTAAATAGAAATCTATGAAATTTTGACACAAGGTTAATGACCACAAAAGGAAGGTTGGGATTGATTTTGAGAGTTGAGGTTCGAACAGTTTAGGAATTAGGGGCCAAAAAGGGGCCCAAATAAGCATTTTCTTGGTATTCAGTATTCAGCAATAGCAAGAAATCTTCAATTGCACAGTATTGTGTAATAGCAAGAAATTTCAATTGCACAGTATTGCGCAATAGCAAGAAATCTTCAATTGCATAGTATTGCGCAATGGCAAGTATTTTCAATTGCACAGTATTGCGCAATAGCAAGAAATATCTAATTGCACAATATTGTGCAATAGCAAAAAAATTTCAATTTGAGTTATCTTTCTTTGTCCAGAATAGTAGTTGAATCAACTTAAATCATTGTTTTATACAATATACAATATATATTCACTTTTACTACCAACTGATAAATTAAAACAATCTTTACCATTCAGTGATAACAAGAACTTTTTTTACATTTTAATATTTTATGATGTATTTAAATGAGTAGTTATTGCTAGGTGCCATTAGAAATTCGAATTGAGATCAGTTTTGGAATAAGGGAAAGGGGGATGTGAAAAAAAAATTGGGGGGGGGTAAATTTTTCTCATTTCACATTTCATCAATAAAAAGAAAATTGCTTCAATTTTTTTGAGAGGATTAATATTCAACAGCATAGTGAATTGCTCAAAGGCAAAACAAAAATTTTAAGTTCATTAGACCACATTCATTCTGTGTCAGAAACATATGCTGTGTCAACTATTTAATCACAGTCCAAATTTAGAGCTGAATCTAGCTTGAATGTTGTGTCCATACTTTCCCCAACTGTTCAGGGTTTAACCTCTGCGGTCGTATAAAGCTGTGCCCTGCGGAGCATCTGGTTCACACCTATAGTGAACTCGTTGTCACTTAATTAGGGGTTATTCATGGATTATATTGGCTTGTCAATAAATGTTGTAATTTTTAATAAAACAATAATAACACAATTAGTTGTTAGGGGTCATCCATAATTGTCAACCATTTTCCAAAGTGTATAAAACGTACACTTGGGGGGAGGGGGTTAAAAATCAACATTTTTACCGTACGCTTTTTTTTTTATTTCCGGAATTTATATCGTTTCCGTAGGGAAAGTCGATTTATAAAATCGAGAATTGGCTTGGGTGTGTTTCTCTTCTTATTTCTTCTTTATTATTTTCACTTTGATGATATTGATTTCGATATCATAGTTCTACTCAATCGGGATTGAACGATAAAAAAAGATCAAATCATATGAAAACGAAATCTTTCAAAAATGTGAACTAGTAAAATTATTTTAACAAAAAGTTTGCAAGCATTTCTCAGTACCCCCGATTTTCAATTTCACCTGCTTTATTATTGATCGATATCGTTTTACTCTGTTTAATAAACAAAATTGATTGAAACACTAAATTCTTTGAATGTTTTGATTTTGACAAGACCCCATTTTGTGAAAAGATTTTAAACTGGTCCTTCGATTAATTTCCTTGTAATGCATTCCAAAATAGTAAACCAGTAAACCGGAAGTAAACTTATTTTTCTTAGTAAAAGCCTCCTTCAATTAGGAGGACCTCCATATGAAGTTTAACCTTAACTTAGAAAATATCCAATATATGTACACGTTACAGTATATATACATAAACGATAATAGTGCCATGAATGGCATATTTACAGGGACCATTTAAATAGAAATACAGGCGGGAAATTTAAAAACTCAAAATGTTTTAAAACATTACACTTTTATTGATTGCTGTCTTGAGCTCTGATTCCATCAACAACTGTCAGTCCATACTCATGATACTTTACCAATGCAATAAAACCATGCATTTCCCTTTCTTTGATTCTAAGCATAATTTATGTGCCCTTTTGTTAATCTTTTGCATGCTCTAGGTGCCCTATTTTATTGGAGATACCATTTCCACTGTGTGATAGGGGAAACACTAATCTTTGTACTCTTTATTCTGACAAAACACAAACATCACAGATAGATGTCATCAAATAAAACAGTCAGATATGTTTTAGTTTTTTTTCAATGCAAAGTTCTATATTAAACTAAAATATAATAGACAGGATCTTCTTTTTATTAAGAATGACTGATTCTTCTCTTGAAATCTGAAAATGGTTGATGTACACTTTTTGAGGGAGAGTGGGGGTCTGATAAAGTGTACGTTTTGTACACTTTGGAAAATGGTTGACAATTATGGATGACCCCTTAGATACATTCTTTTTATATATAAAGTACATTATTATTACTCGATTTATTTCACTTGACTGGGCGGATATTAACCGGTTCGCTCATAATAAACCAGTCCATCTATAGATAGGTGTTTTTGGATAAACTCATCTATGAAGTGTCCAGTAATTCTTTTGTAAATTTCTTTGATGACACTGATAGGTGATTAGAAATCAGTAATACTTATAACGGCAATCATCCTAATCACACACATCTTCAAGTAGACTGTCCTTATGCAAATTAAAACGTAAGCTCCGCCCGATCAGTTGAAATAACATTGGTAATATCTTCTTATTTCTGGTTCTTGGCTCTTCCTTTGGGATGATACAAAAACCATGTGACTATGAAAAGTCAATACATAAAACGGAAACTGTGGGAAATTCAACACAAATGTTAACAGAGAGCAAATAAAACACAAAGACAGTATTGTAGTCATTTCTTTTCCACAAAAGCTATTTATTTAGAGATTTATGTAGGTTTGGCTATCACAAACGTAGTTTTGGTCAGGAAATTCACATCTGACCACCTTTTTTGAGCTTATAAGTCGGTACTCCTCTCTGGATTCTGAATTTTACTCCCAAACTTCCAACTTATAAGCAAGTACCTACGGTAATTTATGTATTTCCTTATCTATACAATGTCAGTGTTAACACTAAAAACTATGAAATCTGTAAAATAACAATATATAGTTATAGGAGAGTATGGATAGGATATACAGAATAGAAAATCATGAATGATAGAAAAAAACATCGAGAATAGAGAGAAGTGGTCAAAAAGATGATGAATAGAAAATAATGGGGTGCAAAAATATGAAGAATAAAGAAAAATGGGGTGCTAAAATATATTAAAAAAAACTTGAGAATAGTTTGTCCAAAAAATAAAAAATAAATAGTTGAAAAAAAAACAAATCCTACAACCCTCATCTAGATATAAGGACGCATTAACAGATTTAAAAAAAAAACACGTAAAAAAAAATACAAAGACTAAATGCTGACAGATTGGAATTATTTCATATGCTTTTAAAAAAAAGTTAAAAGCCTTTTTTAAAGGCTACAGAAAAAGTTATAAAAATATTCAGAATGTTGTTTATGAGTTATATTTTATAATTGAAAATAATATGGTAAGCACCTGTAAAAACAAAATAACACACCACTCAGCTGCTACTGGTCTTGTTTATTGTATGATATGTGTAACAAAAGTCTTCTTTGTAATAATCAGATAAAGGCGATATAAAGATTTGTATTTCAGGGTAAGACTCCATACGATCTGGCAGTAGCAGCAGTAACCAGGCGGAATAAAGAAGTGATGGAATACTTACAGGTACACATACTTTCAATTACAAATGCTTACTCTTAGAATAAATCAGGTACAAAACCAGTATACTCTAGGGGACATTGTGTATGTCTTGAAATAAAAATTTCAAATTCTAATGCAATTTATTTGTTATTACGATTTTGATTGGCCAAATTCATATATTTGAGATGCTAAATTCAACTCTTTACCAGCCTTTCACAAAGCTAAGCCACCATTTTGAATTCAGGAAATTATAGGTTTGTGATTTCGTCAATATTAAACAAAATTAGTAGATGTCTTTTATTTCATTCAAGAGTGTTAAGGCGAAAATAAGCTTTGAAAAATTCTATTTGAGATTCTTACACCGCCAGTCTGTCTATAACCTCCTTTTCATGGTTAACTAGTCTCTTCTCAGATCAGGTTTGGGGTAATTGTAATTGTAATCATTAGTCAGCTATAATTGATTTCAATTTTTTAAATTATCATTGTAATCATTAATCAACCAAAAATTAAAAGTAATTTAATTTAATCAACTACTTTTCAAAACATCTTTTAATCCTGATTTTTTTTACAGTATTACATTCTGATTAAATTGATGAAAAATTAAAAAAAATGCCTTTATTTTCAATATGAAAAAACAAAATATTTCATGTCTTGGACATGTTGGATAAACCTTTTGTTATTCATTTTAAATAAATAGGATAAACTTTATTTAGTATGTGCATACATGTACCTTGTAAGGTCCCCATGCCTGTCAGACAGTTTTCATATGACCTCAATCTTATTTCATTAATCAGTGATCAAGGTTAAGTTTTCATGGTCAAGTCCATATATCAGATACAATAATCAAAAATTATACTATAATTGGTGTATGAAATGATTGTAAGGTGTACATGTCCAACTGGCAGATGTCATCTGACCTTCACCTCATTTTCATGGTTCAGTGGAGTAATTTGATTTTTTATGTTGTTCTTTTTTTCTAATATTATACGCAATAGGTCAACTATATTTGGTGTATGGAAGTAAATTACAAAGTAAATTACAATGTACATGTCAG
Organism: Mytilus edulis; assembly: GCA_019925275.1. Classification (NCBI taxonomy): domain Eukaryota; kingdom Metazoa; phylum Mollusca; class Bivalvia; order Mytilida; family Mytilidae; genus Mytilus; species Mytilus edulis. The sequence continues at coordinate 26,618 of JAHUZM010000059.1, forward strand.
TCTTGCAAGTGCATTTGACCTTGACCTCATTTTCATGGTTCATTGCTCATTGTTAAGTTTTTGTGTTTTGGTCTATTTCTCTTGAACTATAATTAATAGGTCAACTATATTTGGTGTATCGAATGATTGTAAGTTGTATATGTCTGTTTTGTAGGTATCACCTGACCTTGACCTCATGTTCATGTTTGATTGGTCAATATTAAGTTTTCATGGTTAAGTTTCTTTCTCGGATTCTATAGGCAATAGGACAACTATATTTGGTGTATCGAATGATTGTAAGGTGTATATGTCTGTCTGGCAGGTATGATCTGACCCTGACCTCATTTTCATGGTTAATTAGTAAATGGTAAGGTTCTTTCTTATATACAAAAAGTTATAGGTCAACTATATTGCATGCATATATCTATTGTAATGTGTACATCTCTTGTATTGTTTATCTGACCTTGATCTTCTTTTCATAGTTCATTGGTCATTGTTCAGTTTTCCTGGTTGATATGTTTCTTAGAAACTATAAGCAATAGGTCAACTATATTTTGTGCCTTAAACGATTGTGATTTGTACATGTATTTCTGGTTTGGTTTATCTGATCTTAACCACATTTTCTTGGATCATGTAAAGTTTATGTGATACTTGAAGTAAAGCTTTATATTTAGGAATAACAACATAAAATCAGTAGCCAGTAAAGGAGGTGAGACATGTCAGCGTGTGCACTCTTGTTAAGTTTTGGTCTGTTTTTCAATTACCAAAAATTGTAAGGTTTAAATGTCTATCTGATAGGATTTATCTGACCTTGACCTCAATTTCATAGATCTCTTAAAATGTTAAGTTTGTGTAATACTTTTAGTTAAATTTTATCTTTTAGACTTTCATTTAATCAATGGTCAGTAAAGGAGGCAAGACATTTCAGCGTGTGCACTCTTGTTATGTTTTGGTCTGTTTTTCAAATACTTTTAACAATATGAGCAATATGTCAGCTATATTTTGTATATTGAATAATTGTAAGGTGTGCATGTCTGTTTCGCAGGTAGAATCTGACCTTGACCTAATTTTCATGCATGGTTTATTGGTCAATGTTAAGTTTTTGTTTTAATCTGTTTTTCAATTACCATAAGCCAAAAGTGAACTATATTTGGTGTATAAAAAAATGTAAGGTGTATATGTCTGTCTGTTAGAATTTATCTAACCCTGACCTCAATGTCAGACCTTTAATGTTTAATTTGTGTAATACTTTTAGTTAAACCTTTATCTTTAAGACTTTCATGAAACCAATGGTCAGTAAAGGAGGCGAGACATTTCAGCGTGTACACTCTTGTTGAAGACATTTGACCTTTTATTTTTGGAAAAAACTTTGTTTTGTTTAAAAGTGATAAATTATTTGCATTTGAGTCAACTCATCAGCTACAGTCCTGATATTACTTAATTGATGAGGAAAGAAGATCTACAAAAAGTTTAAATGAATTAAGTTATGTTGAGTCTTTTTTTGTTTGTTTTTAGCTATAATAAATAGAGAGATACACATATTATCAACTGCAAGTACTCTAAGATCTGTACTTAGTGTCTTTTTGTTGTTGAGATGTACAAGTACCCGGCCACGTCTACTCTTTGTTTTTGTTAAATGTATTTCTAATTGTATTCATCTGATGAGTTTAGCCTTTTTCAATTGATTTTTATAGTTCGTTATTATGTTGAACTGTTACACCACTGTCCCAGGTTAGGGGAGGGTTGGGATCCCGCTAACATGTTTGAAATGCCACGTTGTGTATGTCGGTGTCAGTCCCAAGTCAGGAGCCTGTAATGCAGTGGTTGTCGTTTGTTGCTGTGTTACATATTTGTTTTTACGTTTATTTTTTTTTTGTACATTAATTAGGTCGTTAGTTTTCTTGTTTGAATTGTTATACATTTCGGGGCCTTTTATAGATGACTATGGGGTATGGGCTTTGCTCATTGTTGAAGGCTTTACTGTGACCTATAGTTGTTGATTTCTGTGTTATTTGGTCTCTTGTGAATAGTTGTTTTATTGCCAATCATACCACATATTCTTTTTAGCTCACCTGGCCCACAGGGCCAAGTGAGCTTTTCTCATCACTTGGCGTCCGGCGTCGTCCGTCGTCGTTAAATTTTACAAAAATCTTCTCCTCTGAAACTACTGTGCCAAATTTTACCAAACTTGGCCACAATCATCATTGGGGAATCTAGTTTAAAAAGTGTGACCGGTGACCCAGTCAACCAACCAAGATGGCCGCCATGGCTAAAAATAGAACATAGGGGTAAAATGCAGTTTTTGGCTTATAACTCAAAAACCAAAGCATTTAGAGCAAATCTGACATGGGGTTGAATTGTTAAACAGGTGAAGATCTATCTGCCCTAAAATTTTCAGATGAATCGGATAACCCGTTGTTGGGTTGCTGCCCCTGAATTGGTAATTTAAGGAAATTTTGCTGTTTTTGGTTATTATCTTGAATATTATTATAGATAGAGATAAACAGTAAACAGCAATAATGTTCAGCAAAGTAAGATTTACAAATAAGTCAACATGACTGAAATGGTCAGTTGACCCCTTTAGAAGTTATTGCCCCTTATAGTAAATTTTTAACCATTTTTCGTAAATCTTAGTAATATTTTACAAAAATCTTCTCCTCTGAAACTACTGGGCCAAATTAATCCAAACTTGGCCACAATCATCTTTTGGGTTAGAAGTTTGAAAAATGTGTCCGGTGACCCGGCCATCAAACCAAGATGGCCGCCATGGCTAAAAATAGAACATGGGGTAAAATGCAGTTTTTGGCTTATAACTCAAAACCCAAAGCATTTAGAGCAAATCTGACATGGGGTAAAATTGTTTTATCAGTTCAAGATCCATCTGCCCTGAAATTTTCAAATGAATCGGGACAACCTGTTGTTGGGTTGCTGGCCCTGAATTAGTAATTTTAAGGAAATTTTGCTCTTTTTGGTTATTATCTTGAATATTATTATAGATAGAGATAAACTATAAACAGCAATAATGTTCAGCAAAGTAAGATTTACAAATAAGTCAACATGAGTGAACTGGTCAGTTGACCCCTTTAGGAGTTATTGCCCTTTATAGTCAATTTTTAGCTCACCTGGCCCGAAGGGCCAAGTGAGCTTTTCCCATCACTTTGCGTCCGTCGTCCGGCGTCCGTCGTCGTCGTCGTCGTCCGTCGTCGTTAACTTTTACAAAAATCTTCTCCTCTGAAACTACTGGGCAAAATTAAACCAAACTTGGCCACAATCATCATTGGGGTATCTAGTTTAAAAAATGTGTGGCGTGACCCGGCCAACCAACCAAGATGGCCGCCATGGCTAAAAATAGAACATAGGGGTAAAATGCAGTTTTTGGCTTATAACTCAAAAACCAAAGCATTTAGAGCAAATCTGACATGGGGTAAAATTGTTTATCAGGTCAAGATCTATCTGCCCTGAAATTTTCAGATGAATCGGACAACCTGTTGTTGGGTTGCTGCCCCTGAATTGATAATTTTAAGGAAATTTTGCTGTTTTTGGTTATTATCTTGAATATTATTATAGATAGAGATAAACTGTAAACAGCAATAATGTTCAGCAAAGTAAGATTTACAAATAAGTCAACGTGACCGAAATGGTAAGTTGACCCCTTTAGGAGTTATTGCCCTTTTTAGTCCATTTTTTACCATTTTTAGTAAATCTTAGTTATCCTTTACAAAAATCTTCTCCTCTGAAACTACTGGGACAAATTAATCCAAACTTGGCCACAATCATCATTGGGGTATCTAGTTTAAAAAATGTGTGGCGTGACCCGGCCAACCAACCAAGATGGCCGCCATGGCTAAAAATAGAACATAGGGGGTAAAATGCAGTTTTTGGCTTATAACTCAAAAACCAAAGCATTTAGAGCACATCTGACATGGATAAAATTTTTCATCAGGTCAAGATCTATCTGCCCTGAAATTTTCAGATGAATCGAACAACCCGTTGTTGGGTTGCTGCCCCTGAATTGATAATTTTAAGGAAATTTTGCTGTTTTTGGTTATTATCATGAATATTATTATAGATAGAGATAAACTGTAAACAGCAATAACGTTCAGCAAAGTAAGATCTACAAATAAGTGAACATGACCAAAATGGTCAGTTGACCACTTTAGGAGTTATTGTCCTTTATAGTCAATTTTTAACCATTTTTCGTAAATCTTAGTAATCTTTTAGAAAAATCTTCTCCTCTGAAACTACTGGGCCAAATTTAACCACACTTAGCCATAATCATCATTGGGGTATCTAGTTAAAAAAAGTGTCGGGTAACTCGGCCAACAAACCAAGATGGCGGCCATGGCTTAAAATAGAACATGGGGGTAAAATGCAGTTTTTGCCTTATAACTCAAAAACCAAAGCATTAAGAGCAAATCTGACAGGAAGTAAAATTGTTGATCAGGTCACGATCTATCTGCCCTGAAATTTTCAGATGAATCGGATAATCGGTTGTTAGGTTGCTGCCCCTGAATTGGTAATTTTGAGGAAATTTTGCTGTTTTTTTTGTTATCTTGAATATTATTATAGATAGAGATAAACTGTAAACAGCAATAATGAACAGCAAAGTAAGAACTAAAAATAAGTCACTATGACCAAAATAGTCGATTGACCCCCTAAGGAGTTATGGCCCTTCATAGTAAATTTTTAACAATTTTCTTAAAATTTGAAGATTTTCAATAACATTTTCCACAGAAAGTACTCTTATAGATAGAGATAATTGTAAGCAGCAAGAATGTTTAGTAAAGTAAGATCTACAAACACATCACCATCACCAAAACACAATTTTGTCATGAATCCATCTGTGTCCATTGTTTAATATTCACAAAGACCAAGGTGAGCGACACAGGCTCTTTAGAGCCTCTAGTTAACCATTTTTCGTAAATCTTAGTAATCTTTTACAAAAATCTTCTCCTCTGAAACTACTGGGCCAAATTAGTCCAAACTTGGCAACAATTATCTTTTGGATTAGTAGTTTGAAAATTATGTCCGCTGACCTGGCCATCCAACTAAGATGGCCGCCATGGCTAAAAATAGAACATGGGGTAAAATGCAGTTTTTGGCAACATGTATAACTCAAAACCCAAATCATTTAGAGCAAATCTGACATGGGGTAAAATTGTTTATCAGGTCAACATTTATCTGCTCTGAAATTTTTAGATGAATCGGACAACCCGTTGTTGGGTTGCTGACCCTGAATTGTTAGTTTTAAGGAAATTTTGCTGTTTTTGGTAATTATCTTGAATATTATTATTGATAGAAATAAACTGTAAACAACAATAATGTTCAGCAAAGTAAGATTTACAAATAAGTCAACATGACCGAAATGGTCAATTGACCTCCTTAGGAGTTATTGTTCTTTATAGTCAATTTTTAACAATTTTCATAAAATTTGTAAATTTTTACTAACATTTTCCACTGAAACTAATGGGCCAAGTTCATTATAGATAGAGATAATTTTAAGCAGCAAGAATGTTCAGTAAAGTAAGATGTACAAACACATCACCATCACCAAAACACAATTTTGTCATGAATCCATCTGCTTCCTTTAATATTCACATAGACCAAGGTGAGCGACACAGGCTCTTTAGAGCCTCTAGTTTCCTCTTTTTTTTCTTAAAAATTTTCCATTTTAAGTTGGTTATTTCTGATTTATATATAAAAGCAAATAATAATGGTATGGCAGAAGATACACACCAAACAGTATGTGTACATTATTGTATTAAGTATTGTGCAATAGCAAGAAATTTTCAATTGCACAGTATTCCGCAATAGCAAGAAATATTCAATTGCACAGTATTGCTCAATAGCAAACAAAAAATCTTCAATTGCACAGTATTGCGCAATAGCAAGAAATATCCAATAGCACACTATTGCGCAATATCAAGAAATCTGCAATTTCACAGTATTGCACAGTATTGGGCAATAGCAAGAAATCTTCTTATGCAGAATATTGCGCAATAGAAAGATATCTTCAATTGAAATTTAATACAAATTTTTTAACCCATTTAATTTTTTTTGGATAATTCACCACATTTATTTTGTGTCAGAAACCTATATTATGTCAAAAATTTGATCACAATCCAAATTCAGACAATATCAAGCTTGAATATTGTGTCCAAACTTGCAACAATTGTTCAGTTTTTGACCTCTGTGGTCGTATCAGGCTGCGCTCAGCGAAGCATTTTATTCCATTTGTAAAGGGTATAACTCTTAAAGTGATGCCTCCAAAATTCAAACTTGATCGGTATATATTTTGTGATAATAAGCATTGTGTATAAGTTTTATAACATTTGGTTGAGGCCGGAAAGCAAATTTGGGATGTACAGGTGGACGAACGGATGGACTGACGGACAGATGGACGAATGAACAGATGGACAAATGAACGGATGGACAAACGAACGAATCAACACACAGACAGATAACACAATTATAAGTCAAAATTTGTCATTTTTCATGTTTTTAAAGGTCAATAACTCTTGTTGTGTATTGCTTTTTGTCATATTGACATATTTGTAGATCATGTATAGCTGTAAGTTTATCACGACGGAAGCCAAGTGATTAGCAAGCACTAATGTGTTGACATGAATTATTATTGATATTATGATTATGATCATAATTACAAATTAACTGTTTACAAAACTTTCAGTTTTTATGAATACTAAGAATTTTCTACCACAGGAAAAGATAGTTTTAGCGTGATTTGCCAAAAACTCTCGGAATTTTGGGTCCTCCATACTTTTCAACTTTGTACTTTATTTTGCCCTTTAAGTTTTAGCCTTGTCTGTCTGTACATACGTCCATCCGTACGTCCGTTCGTCTGTTCATCCATTTGTTTCACGCTTCAGGTTAAAGTTTGAGCGATATCAAGGCACCGTCGAGCCTCTAGCTTGTTTATACCCTAAATACTACGTACCTTGAAGGACATTTTTTTATACGATTGTACATATCATGGATACTTGATTTACTCGATTTTACGTATGCTTAAAATGAAGGTTATCCAAAATTGGACGGATACATTGTATCAAGACAAATGATAACAAGTGTGAGATCACTGCGGAATATTAGAATATTCCACAGATGGAACAATTTTCCATTTAAAGGTGCATTCAAAATGCATTTGGAAATCAACATGAAGCAAGTTTATGTCTACAAGGGAATGTTCCAAATTCAAAAACCACCTTTACACTGTAAACTATATATATATATCTATTACTCTAGGCCACACATTTTCCTGAAAAATATGAAAATTTGTTCGATATAAATAGTATATAATGTGAAACATTTGTTTTATAAAGTATATTTTGGGGGGTTGATATATTTTAGAATTTTTATAGTGCAACAAGTGACATGAGTAAAGATATATTCACAGTGCATATTCCTAATTTTTCAGACTGTCATGTCAGAGAAATCTTCAGGCGTGACTGCTGGACTAGGGATAGAAGGTAATTTTCTTAAACTTTATTTCATTATTAGTTTATTATTACTCTAGAAATTGCAGAATAACAACATGTTTTGTTTATACGACATCATGCAGTTAACTGTAATGTATTGATGAGATTAATCACTATAAAAGATAACTTGGAGCTATAGTGTTAGCAGCTTTCCAATATATATATTTATACATGACATAGCAAGTAGCATCAAATATATGGTCTTCTATACGATGCTATAATACATGTTTATTCATACTTTGCAATTGCAAGCAATATTCTACTTTGCTTGAATTATTTCCCCAAGAAAAAAGGTAGCCATTGTACAGACAGCAGGCTAACATAATAGTTGTTAGAAAACATTTATTTTTGTCTCACCTGTGACCTAAGTCATAGAAAGTGAGACATAACACTCCAATAATGTCATGCATCAGTCATCAAGGTAAAGCTTCCGTTGTCAAGTCCGTTTCTAAGATACTATAAACAAAATGTAAACTATATTTGATGAATAGAATTATTGTAAGATGAACATGTCTGTCTGGCAGCCTTAATCTGACCTTGATATCATCTTCATGGTTCATTGGTCAATGTTGAGTTTTGTTTTTGTCCGTTTCTCGGATCCTATAAGCAATACATTATAGGTCAACTATATTCTGTTTTCGAGATGATGGTAAGGTGAACAAGTCTGTTTGGCAGGATTCATCTGACAAAATCATAATCCTGGTACCTTTGATAACTATTTACACCACTAGGTCGATGCCACTGCTGGTGGATGTTTCGTCCCCTAGGTTATCACCAGCCCAGTAGTCAACACTTCGGTTATGACAAGAATATCAATAATGTGGTCATTTTTATAAATTTCCTGCACGAAGTCGGAGGGAATTTAACGTGTGTACTATGTCCGTCTGTCTGTCCGGCTGTCTGTCATTAGATTGCTGACTTAGGACAGGTGAAAAGAATTACAGCGGGTTTTAACGTTTCAATGGTACCAAACCTTCTCCCGGTTTTTAAAGAATAGTATAATATCGCAACATAGAAAGACACACTAAAACATATCAATTGGAATGACTTAACTCAATCAAGAAGCGTAGTAACACAAATTTACACGCAATGGACGAATACATTTGATCTGTGATACAATGTAACTACATAGTGTATAAACATAGTGAGGATTAAAGTAAAAGTATAAAACCGCTGTGGAATGTTAAACAAATTTAAAAAAAACAACTATGGAAAAAAATACGTCATATAATAATCAGGTAAATGAAAATAAGAAATTGTGTTTGATTCGTTATCTGTCAATCACCTGAGTAAATACCTGCCAACCTGACAACCCATCTTTTTACGAGAATTAAATGTTTACACTAGTCTAGACTACACAATACAACTTTCGTTGAGGACATACATGAGGGTCCATAGGCATTCCTTAAATTTTGTATTCTTTATATGCTTTTTTCTTTGTCTAAATACAAATAACGCTCATTTTTAGCTCACCTGGCCCGTAGGGCCAAGTGAGCTTTTCCCATCACTTTGCGTCCGTCGTTGTTAACTTTTACAATAATCTTCTCCTCTGAAACTACCGGGCCAAATTATTCCAAACTTGGCCACAATCATCTTTGGAGTATCTAGTTTAAAAAATGTGTTCGGTGACCCGGCCTTCAAATCAAAATGGCCACCACGGCTAAAAATAGAACATAGGGATAAAATGCAGTTTTTTGCTTATAACTCAAAAACCAAAGCATTTAGAGCAAATCTGAGATTTGGTAAAATTGTTAATCAGGTCAAGATCTATCTGCCCTGAAATTTTCAGATGAATGGGACAACCCGTTGTTGGGTTGCTGCCCCTGAATCGGTAATTTTAAGGAAATTTTACTGTTTTTGGTTATTATCTTGAATATTATTATAGATAGAGATAAACTGTAAACAGCAATAATGTTCAGCAAAGTAAGATTTACAAATAAGTCAACATGACCGAAATGGTCAATTGACCCCCTAAGGAGTAATTGTCCTTTATAGTCAATTTTTAACAATTTTCATAAAATTTGTAAATTTTTATTAACATTTTCTAATGAAACTACTGGGCCACGTTCATTATAGATAGAGATAATTGTAAGCAGCCAGACTGTTTAGTAAAGTTAGATGTACAAACACATCACCATGAAAAAACACAATTTTGTCATGAATCCATCTGCTTCCTTTGTTTAATATTCACATAGACAAAGGTGAGCGACATAGGCTCTAGTTTACATTTCTCGTTAAAATGATTTTAAAGTTTAACTTTTTGTAATTAGATTTCTTTTATTCTGTTCATTTATTTTGGTAATCTGCATTGTATTACCTAACTCATTTATATTCCATAGTTATTCTTTCTATTTGTAATCCCAATTATTCTGTAGTTTTTGCCTATTTTTCTCTATTTTTTTTGCCATTGTTCTGTATTCTGTATACTCCATCCACACCCTATATATAGGCTGTTTTTGTTTCGTGTCTGGCAAGGCCCATGAATCATAAATAAAACGATGTATAATGTATATAGACCCTATTGCGTTTACTTGTGACTATTGTGATTTCGAAATAAGCTTCATGTCTTTACTAGTCTGTCCGTTGTAATTATTCTAATATATAGAAAATAATATACCTGTGTTTTCCAAGTTAATGTGCAACGTCCATACAACAGAAAAGAAAAACACAGATTGAAAGAATTTCTCTGATTGATAGTATATAAACATGATAAATAAGACGAATAAATATATGTCAGGAGTTTCTGAGAAAACAGAGACAAAACAATTCATCGTAAACATGATAAAATGTATGCAAATTGAATTTAAAATACACAATTAAGCAAAGGCACGCTAATTTATTCATTATACAAAACAACCAAAATCACAATTCTTTATTAACAGATAGGAACATGAAGTGGAAAACTAATACAATTTCATGTCATATTGCTACTATTGACATGCCAAATTATAGTTTTGACCCCAGTTTCACGGTCCACTGATCATATAAAAATATAGTGCGAGTGGGGCATTCGTGTACTATGGACACATGCTTATTTCACCTTTTTTTGTGTTTTGAGCAAAAACAAAAGGAGATAGAGAGACACATTAGACAGACAAAATGATCAGCAATAAAAGATAAATAAAATAGAAATGTTTTTAAAGAATTCTATTCTTGTCTACAATGTTAGAGATAGCCCATTGCTGAGTTTGCGCATATACCTAGGTGAGTGACACAGGCTATTTAGAGCCTCTTGTTTTCTCTATTCGTTAGTTTTTGGACATTTTTCTCTATTTTGTAAACTCTATCAACACTGTCATATGTAGGCCTAAATACACGTCAGAAGTGACTGAGAAAAAACGAAAAAAAGTAAAATCACAATGATACTAAACTCCGAGGAAAATTCAATACGGAAAGTCTCTTATCAAATGGCAAATTCAAAAGCTCAAACACATCAAACGAATGGATAACAACTGTCATATTCTTGACTTGGTACAGGCATTTTCTCATGTAGAAAATGGTGGATTAAACCTGGTTTTATACATGCAGCTAGCTAAACCTCTGACTGTTATGACGGTTATTTCACTATATTGACAACGATGTGTTAAGAGAACAAATAAACATAATAGTTTAAAATGTCAAAAATAGAGGTACTGCACTCAACATCGTGTTATAATCTGTATTATATCTTTTCTACAAAAGAGCCCTGTTTTATCTCAAAATGGTGATCGTATGAGATGTACACATATGCACACAACAAATTGGGAAAAATTCAGAAAAAAAACCCATCTGTTTTTGGAACAGGGGATGGAGTATGTGGTTAATTTTAAATTCAACTGGTCTTTTTGGAATTTCCTACCACTTTGCACGCAAGAAGAAATGTTGTAATCTATCAAATAGCACAATTGTAATTCTTTGATTTATGACTATTCTTTTGAATGAATTAACACTTTATTGTTATCAAAGTTACAAAATCACCCAAGTATTGTTAAATTCTGCATACGGACAAAACATGTTGAATGAAAATCACTGTGGTTTATTGGCCTTTGAATTAATAAAAGCTTATTTACAAAGCAGTATACATTAACGTTCAAAATGTCGAATAAAAGTATATACAACAACAATTTCAAATTGACAACTGGACATAATTTCAATTAATGTAAACCCATTGATGTAAAATCAATACAAACTGAACTTTATATAAATAATTAAGCTAATGCACAATAATTTATTTTCAAAACAATGCAAAAAAAAATCACAATTCTTTATTATCAGATGGGTATATAAAATGTAAAATCTGCTATCAATACATTTACAAATCAATAAGCATATGGCTGTAAATTCACCGTAGTATAATGTTAATTGAACACCTTCCCCCTACCCAATCTTCCATGGACAGCAGTGGGCGTGAATCCCACTCTATACTGTGGACCCGTAAGTGGGCGTGGACTAAAGATGTCCATCCAATGCCCAAGCCCACCTTGGGCGCAAGGAAATGACAGAAGTCCACCACGGCTGTAGACTACCGTGTATGTTGTGTCAAATGTTTAATCAAAATCCAAATTCAGAGCTGTATCAAGCTTGAATGTTGTACCTATTCTTACCTTAACAGTTTAGGGTTCGACCTCTGCAGTTTTATCAAGCTGCGTTCTACGAGCATTTAGAAATATAGAAAATATTAGAAATAACCAATTCAGTTGGTATTTTTGTCTCGCTTACGTCATAAACCGAGACATAGGTATGCTGTATCTGACGTATTAGTTTGTCATTATATCTAGTTAATCGTGAATCACTAGTGGTAAGTCACAGGTATTTGGTATTCAGTTGTATTAGAATTGGCACATCTCATTGCCATGGAGATTATTTGACCCCGCCTGCTCAATTATCGTTTATTGACTTTGACAATTTTCTTAGTTTACATGATTTAGTTTGTGTTTAGGTTTTTTTAAAGGGAATTGTTAATCGATAGGGGACTATGTATAGCTATGCAATACTTTCAGATTACTTGTTCCACCTTCTGGAAGACTATCATGCTTCAAAGCTTAAATACAGGTGATGTTTTATGTTACGAAATTTCTGTCAGCCATATGCATATTTTCCTTGACCTCATTTTAATGGTTTAGTCGGTGCTAAAAAAATGAGTAACACATAGATTTCTGGATTTGAGTATTATTAACATTTTCACTATCTTGAAGACTTCTTTTTTAGGAAACGATGTTCTTCACTTGAACAGCATTGAGACCAAATGTCATGACTATTTGTCTATCTATGTAAAGTTATTTCTTTTGTTGAATGCAGATAATACTATTATTTTATCAGAAACAACCAAATCAATGCAAGAATCTCTAATGAGCTTTCGAAAAGTAGAAATCATCGAGGGGGGAATATATCGGTCTTTTCAAAATCGACTTTGGCTAAGAATTTTTTTTATTAAAACTCTCATCTGCGGATCGTAAAAATATTACTAAGCTGCGATGCTGTAACCTAGAAAAACAATTGAAACAGGAAGGTGGAATAGAATTCCTAGAGATGAAAGACAGTGTCATCTCTGCTTACATTTTGCAATATAAAAGTTTTTATACCCCACGCAACGAAGTTGCGGAGGGTATAATGTTTTTGACCCGTCCGTCCGTCAGTCCGTCAGTCCTGTTTCTTGTCATCGCAACTCCTCTCAAACCACACAACAGAATGTCACGAAACCTTTTCAGATAATAAGGACATACTATGTAGTTGTGCATATCGACGGGAAATTGCAATTCAATTATTTTTCTAGGAGTTACGCCCCTTTGAACTTATTTACTTTAATGTACTACTGCAACAGTTTGTCATCGCAACTCCTCTCAAACCACACAACAGAATTTCACGAAACCTTTTCAGATAATAAGGACATACTATGTAGTTGTGCATATCGACGGGAAATTGCAATTCAATTTTTTTTCTAGGAGTTACGCCCCTTTGAACTTATTTATTTAATGTACTACTGCAACAGTTTGTCATCGCAACTCCTCTCAAACCACACAACAGAATTTCACGAAATCTTTTTATATGAAAAGGACATATTATGTAGTTGTGCATATCGACGGGAAATTACGATTCAATTTTATTTCTAGGAGTTACGCCCCTTTGAACTTATTTGCTTCAATGTACTACTGTAACAGTTTGTCATCGCAACTCCTCTGAAACTACACAACAGAATTTCATGAAACCTTTTCAGATAATAAGGACATACTATGTAGTTGTGCATATCGACGGGAAATTACGATTCAATTTTATTTCTAGGAGTTACGCCCCTTTGAAATTATTTGCTTCAATGTACTACTGCAACAGTTTGTCATCGCAACTCCTCTGAAACTACACAACAGAATTTCATGAAACCTTTTAAGATAATAAGGACATACTATGTAGTTCTGCATATCGACGGGAAATTACGATTCAATTTTATTTCTAGGAGTTACGCCCCTTTGAACTTATTTGCTTCAATGTACTTCTGCAACAGTTTGTCATCTCAACTCCTCTGAAAACACACAACAGAATTTCATGAAATTTTGTAGATAATAAGGACATACTATGTAGATGTGTATATTGACAGGAAATTATTATTCAATATTTTTTCTTATACAATTTTTTTTTCTTGTACTTATTTAATTTCTCCAATGACAATGTGGGGACGTGAGGTATGTGAGCGTGCTCACTAAGGTTCTTTAATTAAAATCACTGTTTATTAAGAAATTAGTTAACATATTGTAATTAAACAATAAATTATATGATATTATGTTAACAAATTATGAAATATATTCGGAAAAGAAATTTTACAAATACTATCATGAATTGCGTGACATTTTCACTGTAAAATGTGAAAACCATTTTTAAATTGTGGTACCTTCGAGGCACATAAAGATACATGTTAGATAACATGACAGTTAATTACTTATGGAAAAGATATAATGGCTAAGCACCTTTATTGCTGTTTTTCATCCCAAAGTCACAATTAAGCCTTTGACAAAAATCCTCACCTGACCATGCTGACGGTAGGTTCAAAAGGCCCCTAGCTATTTGGTTAATCATCTAATTTTGCTAAAAAACCTAAATATTTGATATTTACAAACAATGAAAAAGGTGCATAACAGATTACTTATATCATAATGAATTGGGTAAGATAATGTTCTTCTTCATAAAAATAACTTCATATCTTTGACTTTGTAGATGAAGTTCCAACTGAAATAAAACTAATGACTGACAAAAGATCTGTTGAATTGTACCTTAAATTACTTGAGTCAGGATCTGAGAAAAAGAGAGACATACGTTTGGTAGTAGTTGGAAAGAAAGGGGCAGGAAAGACCTCATTGATTAAAAGATTGTTTTGTGAAGACATTACAGATGTTACCAGTACAAATGGAATAGAAATTCACAAAATTAAATGTAAAGCAAAATCTGATGATGGAATATGGAATAAATTAGATGGTATGACTTTTTATAGTTAAAGACAATTACAACAAATGTGTTAAACAATAAATCAAACAATTCCAATTCACTATCAAATCTCTATTGAAAAATGTAACTTTAAACGTGGACACCGATGGATGCAATTGAGAATAACAAGCCATGGCATGCCTTATATAAAGTTAAGGTTTTATTGTTCCTAATCAGAAAGTAGGATGCTTTCCAGGCAGCAGTGGCCACATTTATAATGCTCTTTTATAAAGCTTTATATATCAAAAGGTTATTTGAGCTGCTTAAGTTTGTCATTATCTTGTATACTGATGCCTAATAATCTGAGGTTTAAGTCTGGCATATGTATGTTGTTTTTGGCTCTGTTGTTTCGTGATTATATCCCTTTCTAAGATAATAAAGCTACCAGGTCAACTTCTTTTTAGAAGGGTTCATGTGAAGTTGACCTCATTTTCATGTTTCTTTGGTCAACATTACTTCTAGTCCTAGGTACTAACTTTACTATAAGTAATTCAACAACTATATTTGGTGTATAGAACAATTGCAAGGTGTAAATATCCGTCTGAAAAAAGTAAAATAAAAAAAATATAAAACTCCGAGAAAATGTCGTGAAGCAAATGAACAAAATATAAGCTGAAATACATCAAACGAACTGGTAGCAATTGTCATATTCCTGACTTGATACAAACATTTTCTTATGTGGAAAATGGTGGATTTATTAGCAAGCTAAACCTCTGATTTATATGACAGTCACATGCAATTCCATTATACTGACAACATGGACAACCATGTGTATAATAAAACAAACAGACATAATTTGTAAAAATCTCAAACATAGGGGTACAACATTCAACATTATGTTATAAACTTAATCACATAAAAGAAGCAAAAAAGGTCAACAAAGATAAACAGGCATATAGACAAAGCACATTAGCAAGAACGAACTACAAGAATACAAAATTTACCATATCACAAAAAGTACTGAGCCACGTCAAAAGGATATTGCCTAAAATATACAAAAAAGTAGAAGTAATCATGAATGGTTTTATCTTACTTTGACCTCAGTTTCATTGATTATTTATTGTGAAAGATAAAGGCAACAATAGTTTACAGCTGTTCAAAAGTCACCAATCGATTTAGTGGAAACTAATCCGGGTTACAAACAAAAACTGAGGGAAACACATCAACTATAAGAGGAAAATAAAAGAACAACATAAACTCTAAAGTGCAACAAAAACAAACGCCAACACACATAGAAACGGACAATTCGATAACACTTGCCATATGTCGGACTTGGTAAAAGGTCAAATTTTATATCAGACACAAGCTAGACATTTCAATTTATGTTATCTATTAGGTCCATCTGTCTCTAACTTGAACCTTTTACATAGTTTGAAAAACTGATTTTTTTTCTCTTAGACATAAACCTGACAGAAAAAAAACTCGTCCTTCACATATCCTTTCAGAAATTTGGTGGTCCTTCATTCTTTAAGAAGTTCTTAACTTGCAGATGTTAGGATGGAATAACATATGGCAATTTTATTCTGTAATTGTTTATTGCTTATTTTATACCTTCATATAACTAAACAGTTTTTTCTTTGGGGAGATAGGGGTCTAAATTAAATCGATAAATCGATAAATAACGGCAACAGTAGTATACTGCTGTTCAAAAGTCATAAATCGATTGCAAGAAAACAGATCTGGGTTACAAACTAAAAGTGAAGGAAGCACATCCACTATAAGAGGAAAAGGACGGAACAACAGATATAAACTGTTTTATACGACCGCAAAAAATGTAGTTCATACATGTACCATTCATTTGTCAACTTTTTTTTATAAAAAGTGTGGGTCACTCGACTTTTTTTCCAGCTTCAGGTTGTACACAACTTACAGACTTTCCACAGATTATCAATTATCAATCAGATTTAAATTATAGAAAGTAAACTAAACGATAGAATTTTTAGAAAATAAAATGGAAAATAAAGGTAAAAGAACTTGTTTCCTTGCAACATGTACAAAACAAAATATGTAAATTTACAACATGTTTTTTGTTAATAGCTGGTTAATCTGTATAATCACCCCCATACATTGTATATGGCTAAGTTGAACAATTGAATCATACAAATGAAAATACTTATATGTAAAAACAGTTATAATAAACTCATAAGATAAAATACATTTTTAGAATAGAAATATTACAAATTAATTACAATCCTATCTTAAAATTTGCATAATTCAAAAAAGGAAGTAGACCAATTGTTTTTGTTATTTCACATTATAAGATGGAGAAAGACATCCGATCTACCTTCAGCAGAGTATTAGAAAGCCAGAAAAAAAAATTTGATTTTTAAATAATAGGAAACAATGAAGAAACTGAAACCCAAGCAAGACTTTTGAAAGAATACGAGGGAAAACTTCAGGACAAAGGAACAGTTGAAATACCAGTAGAATCCCACATTGCAATTAATGACAACACACCGTCAACGAGTTTTGATGTATCAAAGAAATCAGGGACGGTATATCAGCAGCCTGAAATAATAAAATCTCAAGAAGCAGGAGATCCGCCAGTTACTAACCAGCAGCCAGACAAATCACTTGAACAAGCAGGAAGGGATTATGAAACCATGCAAACTGCCAAGTCCAAAGTTGATCTAACCGACAAAGAGGAGTATGCCACATTACTGCTATGGGATTTTGCAGGAGATGAAGAATTTTACCACACACATCAAACTTTTCTCTCCCCAGATGCAATTTATTTTGTTGTTACAAAACTGAATGAGGCTGATGACCCTAGTGCCAAAGGTATTTTTTTCATATATATATATAGAATAACATCTTCATGCCTTATATATCATGTACTGTAGTACGACACTAGATTAAAACTGACGTGGAAAGGTAACACCCGGCCATTGAAATCTTCATTATATGAAGCCCAGGGCCATTGAATATTTTAGTGTAAACTACTGATCAGAACCGAACCAGATATGAAAAAAGCGCATTTTACAATAATAACTACATATGCACAAATGGCACAGTAGACAGAAAACAATGATAGCTGAAGAAATAACTAAGCATTAAAAGACTATTTGTTAGATAACTTTGTTAAAAGAACTAGAACACACCCGTGATATCGCGGGTCCGTGACTGAATAAAAGTATATAACTTTGCGCAAGCCTTATTTTAGTATTAGTATTGTCATCTGATAAAGTCATGCCGATTATAAGATATACAGTTTTCTCTGCTTTCAAATCTTTCTGTTTGAACCCGTCGAACTGGAACTTATCAATTATTGATAATATTAATTATTTTGAAAGCAAAAGGTCCTGGAATGGAGTATTTTTTAATCAACAGCATTGTCCTATATTAGCTATAAATAAAGTTGAATTCTTTGATTCGCTGTTTTACGTCATGCCCGCTAACAAATTGAAAACTGTACCTATATATATATACGCCTTATTTTAGTCCAGATTTTTAGTATTCGTATTGTTAATCTAACTGATTAAAATACTACAATAGGTAACAATTTGACAATTAAGTAGTGTCAACCCCGTGATTATGACCCGTGTAATACTATATAGCATATTAATCCTGAATACACCGTTTGGTGATGCGCCTGTCAGATGCGGAACGTACAGATAAGGTAATCGGTAACAGGTGAATATACTATTGGTATCGGTATCGGACTCGATCCGGAACTTCTTAATTATTGGCAATATTAATTACGTGGAAAACAAAAGGGCCTGGAGTGGTGTAATTTTTAATCTACACCTTTGTACTATATTAGTTATATATAAAGTTGAACTTTTTGATTCGTCGTTTTTACGTGATGATGGCTGACAAATTGGACCTCGTAATTTTAGTATTATAGATAGATATATCATTTTGATAAAAAGAAAAAACTGGGACTAATTGACTGAGTACCATGAACCAATATATGCCATAGACATGATAAAGAAAAAGTTATTTAATTTAAATTTCATTGCTTTATGATAGTTTCTTTCCTTTTTTAGCTCACCTGGCCCGAAGGGCCAAGTGAGCTTTTCCCATCACTTGGCGTCCGTCGTCGTCGTCGTCCGTCGTCGTCCGTCGTCCGTCGTCGTCCGTCGTCGTTAACTTTTACAAAAATCTTCTCCTCTGAAACTACTGGGCCAAATTAAACCAAACTTGGCCACAATCATCATTGGGGTATCTAGTTTAAAAAATGTGTGGCGTGACCCGGCCAACCAACCAAGATGGCCACCATGGCTAAAAATAGAACATAGGGGTAAAATGCAGTTTTTGGCTTATAACTCAAAAACCAAAGCATTTAGAGCAAATCTGACATGGGGTAAAATTGTTTATCAGGTCAAGATCTATCTGCCCTCTAATTTTCAGATGAATCCGACAACCCGTTATTGGGTTGCTGCCCCTGAACTGGTAATTTTAGGGAATTTTTGCTGTTTTTGGCTATTATCTTGAATATTATTATAGATAGAGATAAACTGTAAACAGCAATAATGTTCAGCAAAGTAAGATTTACTAATAAGTCAACATGACCAAAATGGTCAGTTGACCCCTTTAGGAGTTATTGACCTTTATAGTCAATTTTTAACCATTTTTCTTAAATCTTAGTAATCTTTTACAAAAATCTTCTCCTCTGAAACTACTGGGCCAAATTAATCCAAATTTGGCCACAATCATCTTTGGGATATCTAGTTTAAAAAATGTGTGGCGTGACCCGGCCAACCAACCAAGATGGCCGCCATGGCTAAAAATAGAACATAGGGGTAAAATGCAGTTTTTGGCTTATGAATCAAAAACCAAAGAATTTAGAGCAAATCTGACATGGAGTAAAAGTGTTTATCAGGTCAAGATCTATCTGTCCTGAAATTTTCAGATGAATCGGACAACCTGTTGTTGGGTTGCTGCCCCTGAATTTGTAATTTTAAGGAAATTTTGCTGTTTTTGGTTATTATCTTGAATATTATTATAGATAGAGATAAACTGTAAACAGCAATAATGTTCAGCAAAGTAAGATTTACAAATAAGTCAGCATGACCAAAATGGTCAGTTGACCCCTGAAGGAGTTATTGCCCTTTATAGTCAATTTTTTAACCATTTTTTCGTAAATCTTAGTAATCTTTTACAAAAATCTTCTTCTCTGAAACTACTGGGCCAAATTAAACTAAACTTTGCCACAATCATCATTGGGGTAATTTGTTTTAAAAATGTGTGGCGTGACCTGGCCAATCAACCAAAATGGCTGCCACGGCTAATAATAGAACATAGGGGTAAAATGCAGTTTTTGGCTTATAACTCAAAAACCGAAGCATTAAGAGAAAATCTGACAGGGTTTAATTGTTTATCAGGTCAAGATCTATCTGCCCTGATGTTTTCACATGGATCGGACAACCCGTTGTTAGGTTACTGTCCTGAATTGGTAATTTTAAGGAAATTTTGCCGTTTTTTGTTATTATCTTGAATATTATTATAGATAGAGATAAACTGTATACAGCAATAACGTTCAGCAAAATAAGATCTACAAATAAGTTTACATGACCAAAATAGTCAATTGACCCCTTAAGGAGTTATTGCCCTTTATAGTTAATTTTTAACATTTTTCATAAATTTTTGTAAATTTGTAGAAAATATTTTCCACTGTAATTACTGGGCCAAGTTCATTATAGACAGAGATAATTGTAGCAACAAGAATGTTCAGTAAAGTAAGATCTACAAACACATCACTATCACCAAAACACAATTATGTCATGAATTTATCCGTGTCCATTATTTAATATGCACAAGACCAAGGTGAGCGACACAGGCTCTTTAGAGCCTCTAGTTTTATTTTTGATAAGAACCAGTGTTTTTTCTACATATTTAGTGCAATTGTATCTATACAGGTTGCACTATAATAAACAATTCATTCATTTAGCTGGATAGGTAGGGTAACTGGAACCACACATATATTTTTATTTGGCCCAAGAGGAAAACAATAATTCTGGAACTATAAATGAATATAGAAAACATAAAACTGAAAATACTGTTATCATGGTTATAGTTTAATTGTATTCTCAGTTATGAATTCAACAATATAGACACAGGGTGGAATAGAATATTTTATTCACCAAATAAGGGCCTATAGCATACAAACAATATAATACATTTTGTAATAAACAATAACATATATAACATGAAGGAACGACGTGACAAATTACATTGAAAAAAATGAAATTTATTTTTTACGCCAAATGTGATGCTATCCAAAATTTCTGGGGAGAACACTGGATGATGAATTTTCCTAGCGTTTAGAATTATTTTAGTTTATTTTTATAAAAGAAAGGTGAAGATACACTGATTTTATACATTATAAAGGTATTTAAAACAATCATGTCATAAGTAAGTTTGAGTCTAATTTTTATTTCTTTTATTTATGGTAACAATCATAACAATCTACCTAATTTGCACCTTTTATTTTCATTTTTTTAAATATATTTTTGTGACTGTAATTAATTTAGAAAACCTGGATCCTTCACACCTTTTATAAAGATGCCTTATGTAATGAAGTTTCCGTCTGTCATTTATCCATTGTCCTTGACCTCATTTTCATGGTTCAGTGACTACCTAAATAAAAGATTAGATTTTTAGTATTCTTAATTTCTGTCTTATTATGAGTTATACGATAACTATATTTGATATGCATGTGGGTAGCTTGAAGGTCATATCTGTCCCACAGTTTTTACTTAACCTCAACATCACTCCATGGATCAATGAAGTAGGTTAAGTTTTTTGTGGTCAGTACGTATCTCAGATACTGTAAGCAATAGGTCTACTATATTTGGTGTATGGAATTATTGTAAGGTGTATATGTCCAACTGGCAGGTGTCTTCTCACCTTGACCTCATGTTCATGGTTCAGTTGTTAAAAGTTACGTTTTAAGTGTTTGTGTTTTCGGTCTGTTTTTCTGATACTGTATGCTGTAGGTCAACTTAATTGGGTGTATGGAAATATTTTTCGATATACATGTCAGTCTGACTTGTTTTATTTGACTTTGTCCTCATTTCACGGTTCATTGCTTAATGTTAAGTTTTTGGGTTTTTTTCTCTGTTTTTTTTAATACTCTAAGCAATATTCCAACTATATTTGGTGCATGTAATGATTGTGATGTGTATTAATTTGTCTGTCTGATGGTCATCATCTGAACATGACCTAATTTTTATGGTTCAATGTTCAATCTTAAGTTTTCCTGGTTAGTTTTGTTTCTTAGATACTATATGCAATTGGTCAACTATATTAAAAATCATGTTATAACTGAAGATGTACATGTCTGTCTGGTTGGGTTCATCTGACCTTGGCCTCGTTTTAATGGTACATTGATCAAATTTAAGTTTTCCTGGTTAAGTTTGTTTCTTAAATTTGCAATAGGTCAACTATATTTGAAGCATATTTGGTGTATGAAATGATTGTAAGGTGTACATGTACTTTCAGTTTGGTTTATCTGACCTTGACATCATTTTCTTGGATCATGTTAAGTTTATGTGATAGTTGTAGTAAAGCTTTATATTTAAGACTATCATCATAATATCAATGTTGGTAATTAAGAAAGCGAGACAATTCAGCATGTGCACTCTTGTTTAATATTACTTGATTCATGAATCTGTTAGAAAATATCCAACGTCCAAAGAATAAAAAGTATATACTCCATAACCATAGGATTAATTCTATATATCATAAACTCGTTATTTAGGCTTCTACAGCACATGGAAAGATTACATTGTATAATGCAAAATAAAGGCAACAGTAGTATACCGCTGTTCGAAAGTCATAAATTGATTGAAAGAAAACAAATCCGGGTTACAATCTAAAACTAAGGGAAACACATCAACTATAAGAGGAAAACAACGAAACAACAGAAAAACTGAAGTGAACAAAAAACACACATAAAAACAAACTATAAGATAACAACTGCAATTTTCCTGACTTGGTACAGGACATTTTTAGAAAAAATGGTGGGTTGAACCTGGTTTTGTGGCTAGCCAAACCTCACACTTTAATGACAATGTTAAATATAACATGTAAATGACACCATTACATGACAGCTGGAATATAGTACAAATAAATGCAAGAACATTCAGGACTGAGAATTACACAAATAAACAATACAATAGTACATTTTAACCTAAACACAGAATAAAAACGAACATGTAAAACAACATAGAACATCACACAAAAACAGCACAACAGAACTACAAACTGTCTTTCATACGACTTGTTCAACGCAATAAGAGTGACTTCACAGGTAAATTTATAAAAAATTTGATACTGTTCAAGATCAGGTTTGTAACTTTGTCATTTGATGTATTTAATAACAATTACAAGGATATTAATATAGAATTGTGTTAGTAATTAGATAATTAATTGTATTATCTATCTATGTCGGTATTTCTTGTATATCAAACTGTAAAACAAATAAATCGTGTACATATAGTTGATTTAAACTAAAATCTTAGAAATGTATTGGGTGATTAATTATCTGTACTGTATCATATGAATAGAAAATAAAAAAACAGAATTACAACTACAAACGGTAAGACATTTAACAATATCTGATCAAAATTACAAATCCAACATCATAACTAAATATATGAATGTTTGATAAACAAATACCGTGACACGTCTTATAGCAATGTGCATTCACACTCAGCAAAACAGTCGTATTTGGGAATAGGTCATGTTCGGTACTTAGAAGACCAGACGACGTAAATGGTAAATCACAATCTAAGTTGTGATAACAATGTCCTTAGTTAGTTTAGACACATACACATGGTATGGATCAACCAACTCGTGATGGTGTCCATAAAATTTACACAGTGCCATTTTTAATCTTTCCTCCTCATAACTTTAAGAAACACTATCCTGTTTATGAAGTCCGTATAGTGTGAACATGCACGAGCATAACGTATCAGCTGAGATATGTAAACATCAAACGATAGGACAGAATGTTGCTGCAAAATTGCAGAGATTGTGATCTAAGATTTAACAGTAAATCTTTATAATTTTTGGGAATCCACATCTGGTTAACACCACTGGTAGAATATATCTCATCACAATATTTTTGAAGGCCATCTATTACTGTAGAAAAAATAGTTGTCAGTACTTTAGAAATATGTGTAGTCGAACATCTTGATGATCCAAGCAATGCATCGTTCTTTATATGGAGTTTTGCAAAGTGATATTAGGAAGAATGACATTTAATGAAGGCTTCTGTACCAATATCCTCTTTTTTTATCTTCTCATGACATCTTTCATACAACAAACTACAACCTAAATTACACTTATGAAATCAGTGTACTATTTCTTTGCAGATTTATTCCGTTTATGGATTGACTCAATACATTGCTACTGCAGACCGGAACAGGACAAAAATGAAGCTGATGACAACAAATCACCAAATTGCATTGGTCCACCAGTAGTTGTTATTGGTACTTGGAAAGATGCTGTTACTTGTGAAATAGAAGAGGTATAATAAATTGAAAATAATAAAATTAATCACATTGCTTCAGTTTTTGTCTTGCCTGCGACGAAAGCTAGACATAGGGATTGCCTTTCCGGCAACAGTGGCGAAGATGGCGATAGTAAGTTTGATAGGCACTACATGTGATAGGTCAATGATATTTTCTAAAAGTTGGCATTACTATCAGTAAATATCAGTTTGATGACTATTTTGAGGCCCAATGTCATGGTAGACATATCAGATTCATATAAGTAGTCCCCTACCGACAAAGTCGAAGGGGGCTTTAGGTTTTGTTTACACTCTGTCTGCCTGTCTGTCCATCCGTCAGTTCGGCAAATAAATTTTCCCCACATTTTTCTGCATGCTTGATAATATTGATTGGAAATTTTTTTATATAGTTTAATCATGACCAGTTTGATCAAGTTTGATTTTTATACGACCGCAAAATTTGAAAAATTTTTCGTCGTATATTGCTATCACGTTGGCGTCGTCGTCTGCGTCGTCGTCATCCGAATACTTTTAGTTTTCGCACTCTAACTTTAGTAAAAGTGAATGGAAATCTATGAAATTTTAACACAAGGTTTATGACCACAAAAGGAAGGTTGGTATTGATTTTGGGAGTTTTGGTCCAAACATTTTAGGAATTAGGGGCCAAAAAGGGCCCAAATAAGCATTTTCTTGGTTTTCGCACTATAACTTTAGTTTGAGTTAATAGAAATCTATGAAATTTTGACACAAGGTTTATGACCACAAAAGAACGGTTGGTATTGATTTTGGGAGTTTAGGTCCCAACAGTTTAGGAATTAGGGGCCAAAAAGGGACCCAAATAAGCATTTTTCTTGGTTTTCGCACCATAACGTTAGTATAAGTAAATAGAAATCTATGAAATTTAAACACAAGGTTTATGACCATAAAAGGAAGGTTGGTATTGATTTTGGGAGTTTTGGTCCCAACAGAATAAGGGGTCCAAAGGGTCCAAAATTAAACTTTGTTTGATTTCATCAAAATTGAATAATTGGGGTTCTTTGATATGCCGAATCTAACTGTCATGACTGTGTATGTAGATTCTTAACTTTTGGTCCCGTTTTCAAATTGGTCTACATTAAGGTCCAAAGGGTCCAATATTAAACTTAGTTTGATTTTGACAAAAAATGAATCAGTTAGGTTCTTTGATATGCTGAATCTAAAAATGTACTTAGATTCTTGATTATTGGCCCAGTTTTCAAGTTGGTCCAAATCGGGGTCCAAAATTAAACTTTGTTTGATTTCATCAAAAATTGAATAAATGAGGTTCTTTGATATACCAAATCTAACTGTGTATGAAGATTCTTCATTTTTGGTCCTGATTTCAAATTGGTCTACACTAAAGTCCAAAGGGTCCAAAATTAAACTTAGTCTGATTTTAACAAAAATTGAAATCTTTGGGTTCTTTGATATGCTGAATCCAAAAATGTACTTAGATTTTTTATTATGGGCCCAGTTTTCAAGTTGGTCCAAATCAGGATCTAAAATTGTTATATTAAGTATTGTGCAATAGCAAGTCTTTTCAATTGCACAGTATTGCGCAATGGCAAGAAATATCTAATTGCACAATATTGTGAAATAGCAATTTTTTTTTAATTAGAGTTATCTTTCTTTGTCCAGAATAGTAAGCAAGAAATATCTAATTGCAAAATATTGTGCAATAGCAAGATTTTTTTTTAATTGAAATTATCTTTCTTTGTCCAGAATCAACTTAAATCTTTGTTATATACAATATACAATGTATATTCACTTTTTACTACCAACTGATAAATTAAAATAATCTTTACCATTCAGTGATAACAAGCAGTTTTTTTACATCTTAATATTTTATGATGTATTTAAATGAGTAGTTATTGTTGCAAACTCCATTAGAAATTTTAATTGAGATTAGTTTTGGAATAAGGGAAAGGGGGATGTGATTAAAAAAATTGAGTTCAATTTTTCTCATTTGAAATTTCATAAATAAAAAAGAAAATTTCTTCAAACATTTTTTTGAGAGGATTAATATTCAACAGCATAGTGAATTGCTCTAAGAGAAAACAAAAATTTTAAGTTCATTAGAACACATTCATTCTGTGTCAGAAACCTATGCTGTGTCAACTATTTAATCACAATCCAAATTTAGAGCTGAATCCAGCTTGAATGTTGTGTCCATACTTGCCTTGGGGCAACCTCTGCGGTCGTATAAAGCTACGCCCTGCGGAGCATCTGGTTGATTTTTGATCCAGGCTGATGATTTTTGTGCACAGTACTAGTACTGGTCTTAGGACCTTGAAAGTTCGCACAAGTAATCTGGTTTTTTTTACGCCCTTTTTTAGTCATGCTGATTTGATATTTGGTATATAGTTTTACTGTAACAAGATGCAGATCAAGTTTGAATTTTTTTTCTGTCTTCTGATTTTGTGCAGAGTTATGATTCTTGTCCCGAAAATTTGCTTAGGTAATCATTTTGTTGCACTTTTTTTCGTCAAGCTTAAAGATATTGGTTTGATATTCGCTAAATAGTTTCACCATGACAAGTTACAAATCAAGTTGGAGTTTTGTTCAGATTGGATGATTTTGTTACAGTGTTGTGGTCCTCTGCAGGCAATTAATAAATGTGTTCACACTTTTTCAGTCATGCTTGATTTTGATTTGTTGTATGTTTTAAAGTTTACAAGTAATGGATCAAAGTTAGCAGTTTCTTCCAGTACAATTAACCCGTGCCGTGCAATACTCTTATGCGTTATCAGATTATTTTAATTCAAATATTTGAAGGCAGTCAAATCCTAACACACTGTTCAGTATCTACCATAATAGAAACTGCTATGTCAACAAGGAATAAGATATTATGTATAAAAATCAGATATAATCTGATAAAGGGATATTTTCAATATGTTTAACACATGTTTAAAGCACGCATGTATCTCACTTTTTCATGTTTTTGTAAACTAAGCAAATATTTCATTTTGTAGCTTGAGGATGCATGCATAAAAAACCTTTGGCAATATACTGAGAATCTGGCAGAAGATGAACGGGGTCATATAAGGAGTAAATACTTTATTTCCAATAAAAAAGATGATAACCATGTATTTTTGCAAATACGACAAGATATTTTAAACTTAGCCAGAGCAATGAGAACATGGAACACAGATTATCCTTTGAAATTCATTCAGCTGGAACAATGCCTTCAAGAGAAGAAGAAGGAGTTACCAATCATTTCTTATCAGGAAATTATGCACATGGCTGCTGCTACTCCAAAACCTTTGAGTGTGGAAGAACTGAGGTTATTCTTAGATTTTCACCACGAAATCAGAGCTTTAGTTTATTTTAAGGATCTCCCTGATTATATTATTTTAGATACACAATGGCTGTCTGATGCTTTTAAATGTATAGTAACGGCAAAAAAATTTCGAGCTGCTGATATTAGAAATCAAAAAAGATGGGAAGAATTTTACCAAAGAGGAAAATTACATAATGATGTTTTAGAAGACATATTCAAAATAGAACAAAACATTTTGTACAAACACAAAGACCATGTACTGAATGTAATGGAGAAATTTGATATTATTATACGTCCAAATATATCAGGTAAAGACACTGCTGATGCGAAACCTTGCTTTTATGTACCTTGTATGATTAAAGAAGAACCAGAGTGTGACATATACAAAATGTTTAATGTGACAAAAGATATCTGTAAAAAATCCACATGGTTAAATTTTAAGTTCGGGTTTTTACCACCGCATCTAATAAATCATTTGATTGCTTCTTTGTCCAGGAAATATGAAGTTGCAGAAGTTACAACTAAGCAACATAAAAAGCAAATTGCTCTTTTTAGAGGCTCTGGTGTCTTTGAGCTACAGAAGGCAACACAATTAAGGAAATTACTTGTTATGAAATGTCCAAATGCTATTCAAATTCAGGTTTGGCAGTTTGGGAAGCAAGTTGTAAGAGGCATGTACAAATACATTGCTGACTTTGTGTTAGAGGAAATAACAGAGATAATAAGTACAAGATTTAAGATGTCTAATGTTAAGTTTGAGAAAAAGTGGGAATGTGGACTAACAAAACCAGAGTCTGTGACAGGAACGTTTGACTTTAGTGAAGAGCAGGAAACAATATATTATTGTAACACTTGTTCTACTATACATGAGTTCATTGGTGAATGGTCTGATCTACAACAGAGTTCATCTGATGTAAGTATAATATATTTATTCATATTTGATGAGTTTTACAACAGCAAATTTTCAATTATATTGTTCATTTGCTAAGGTGGTATGGATGCCTTCCCCATCTTGGATTGTAAATAACAGAGAACCTTTATAACTTATATATATTAATATTTTTACAAGTGTAGACTACTGTTGCTTGATTTTGAATGTTTTTTAAATTGGTAACTCTGAAATATTGCACTTTCTGAAGGAATTTACATGGAATTTTTCTATTTTGTATTTGAGCCGAAAAAAACGTACTGTGACCCTTTCTTTTCTTTTGATGTTCTTAAAGCCTTTTCTAAACACAATCTTTTCGGATTTACAATTATATCATTCAGTTTAGCTTCTAATAACATAATATTGTTTGACCTGTGCTTCAGAAAATGCGCGGTGACCTATCATTTTTATTATATCTTTGAACATATATCAATATATACTACGTTTCGGAAGAGTATGAACAAATTATAAATACCGTTTTTAATGTATACTCCCATACCACCTTGATACTTAATCATGTTAATAGCTGTTTATCTATTTTAAACATGTTCTTTTTCACATACATTGTTCATCGTGATCAAGTTTGCTATATACATATATTTCAACACACAACATTATGCATATGAAATGTTTTTTTTCTCTCAAATAGTGTCAATAAGATTTCAATGTAATTTACTCTACCATCTGCTACTTTTTCAAATATAATACTCATTAACTTCAAATTTACCGAAAAATTATATAAAGGTATTGAAATAGTTAGGAAACGCTTACAATAAAACTTGTCTCCTTTGGAATTTGGAAGCAAGACATTTACTTTAACCCAGGATTAGGCGCCGCAGCAGTTGTGTCTTTAATATTCTTTTCTGAGTTAAGATGGTTTAACATGAAAAAAAAATTTGAGATAATTTGAATATTTCAAATTCTCTATGTGATAACTTAAGTACAATCTGCTGGTAGAAATACAAGATGATATATATATGCAATCATTGAAATAACATATTGATTCATAGCTTTGAGTACAGTGTTGTTTTAGCTCTATTAGGTAGTGGTGATCATCCGATTATGGAAACTTATTTTGCTAAGTTACAATGTATTTTTATTGTCACAGATTTCTGCAAATGTTCCAAGATCTACTCCTTCCACAGCAAGCTTCAGTCAAAACAAAACTCCCGTTCAATCCACCAAGGTAACAAGCTACCATTTTATAGCATTCAGCGTATATGTTACCCTTATGTTGATATATGTATGAATAGCAGTAAAACTACGTAATGTATATGAGGATGTAAGATAGATAAATTATTACTACTTGTATTACTTAGAAAGTTCTATTTATCTGCAAAGATATATATTAATATATATAATTCATTTATCTTGTTTTGAAATGTTTAACAAATTACCAAAATTAAGAACCTTGAAATTTATATATATAAAGCATTTAACAAAATTTAAAACATTTGTATTTTATAAAATTTGAAAGTGTCTAATGGCTGGCTAATCCAAATCTATAACGATAGCGAAATTGCCACAAACCTACAGTTCCATATTGCTTTCCAAAATAAATGAAAATTGTGTGCTAAAGGTTTATTAGAACAATTTAATATACATTTTGTTTAAACTGTTTCCGTTTCATTAAGCATGTTTAGATTATTTTAGCGTTATTACATTTGGCATCCATGTCAATAAACTTGTATTATCTGTGGTACGCATTCCCGAATCCACAGCAGATTTGCTCCTGCTATAAATGTATAATAATGTTGATTTTATAAAATTCCAAATAAGCTGTTCATAACCGTGATTGTTTAGTCGTCGGTAACAAAAGTTATAACGGTGATATTAACAGTACGAGTTCAAACCT
Source organism: Mytilus edulis (assembly GCA_019925275.1). Classification (NCBI taxonomy): domain Eukaryota; kingdom Metazoa; phylum Mollusca; class Bivalvia; order Mytilida; family Mytilidae; genus Mytilus; species Mytilus edulis. Next base: position 57,080 of record JAHUZM010000059.1, read on the forward strand.
TGTACCCTGAATGAAATGTTTTCATCGTAATTTTTTTCTCAACCAAAATATCGTTTAATCCTAGAGATACTATATATTTCATTTTCATATAATGACGATAATTTGTTTGTAGATTTTTTATTGTCAAAAAAGTAGTTTTACAGTTGTGGCTTTTATTTCATACTTTATTTAAATTCGGGTCCGTTCAATGTCATTTATAATTTTAAAGTACATGTTTTTTTCTCTTGTAGCGGTGTCATTCTATATTTTGATATTACTATATAATATTAAACAAGAACGTTCAATTGTCGAACATAGTCTTCCTTAAAAAATAACTCTCAACATAAAACAAATAAAAAAAAATTTGTTAATAACTTCTGCAAACCTTCATTGAATTTTATAAACCATAATCTTTGATTCAGTTTTTGAATAGTTTCAGAGACCCTTTATAACTTGCCTCACATTATATGATTTCATAATTTTTTAAGGTCGTATAATGACCTGTTAATCTAACTTCATTGATATTCAATCTATGGTTGATAGTTGTTTCATTGGCAATCATACCACATCTCCTTTTTCCGATGCATTTTGTGACCTTTAAACTTAATGATGCTAAACTATGGTAACAGCTTGGTAGTTGTCTCCATTTTATTCTCTGATTGGAGCAACAGGTAGCATTTGTTGATGTCGAATGAATAGTTTGTGGTGTGCAGCATGATAAAGTTTAATATATCAGATACAATCCATTTCATTATACATAACATTGGTAGTTCATTCTTTTCCAATGGACTTGCCTTTTCTAGAACAGAAAACATTAACCTGGCACGTGAACATCAAAATTGTCAATATGAACTATACTTAAACCAATTCATTCCAGGATATCCATGCATACTACATTTTCGAAGGGTTTAAGAGAACGTAATTATTCGAATATACCAAAAAGATTTACGCTACAATGAAATAGACTGTAAGATTAATGAACGGAAAATCTTGAAGGCTACATGGCTAAACATAGAACATAGGAGTGTTGTTTTTGGCTTATATCTCTTAAACCAAAATATTTGAGCAAATCTAAATCCTAAGACACAATTCTCTTTAACAGAGATGTTGAAATAAGAACGAGTCCTTAATTAATCCAAACATCTCAATATTATCCCTTAGACAAAATCTTCTTATTTTTGTAACAGTATGTATAGCTTCAGAGAATCAATGAAAGATCTCATTATCTCTTAATTTAATACATATTGAGTTTATTTTCATATATTTAAATATTTGAAATAGTCGGTCAATATTACTGTTAGTTTTGTTTTGAACCAAACTATGTAGGCAAGTATTTATTTTATCATTCCTTCAATAGTTAAATAATACATGCATATATACGCATAGATAATGGTAAGAAATAATTGATTTGATGATGTAATTTCACCTGGTGTTTAGGTTTAGGTTTTATATTACCTAGGCATTATCCTCATTAGGGACCCTAGCCGTACAGCAACATGATAAAGATAAACGAAAATTCTGGTGCACGACACTCGGTGAATCATCTTCCTGTTTACCTTAAATTAAATTGTGAATATTGTGATATAGCTTAATCTCCTATATTCTATTTTAGTTTAGAAGATGTTAAATATTCTGTTAAGTTCTTGTGTTTCTGGTATCATATGCAAAAATGGGTAGTTTTTGAAAAAGTTGGTTTGTTGTGCCATAATTTGAAATTAAGTGCCAGTGTTTTCTTAAAGTTATTCCCACTTGCTTAACTTTAGGATTAAATTTTGTTATGAAACATAAAGATGGTGATTTCTTTTTTTTCTAGCTATGTACCGTAATGTATGTACTTTCCCTTGTTCTTTTCATTGTTGTCGATATTAAGGGATCAATTTCGTCTGCAACATAACCCGGTTTCTGGAGTTTTTTTGTGAACAATTCTACCCAAAACATTACTACGATCAGTGATTAGTTTTTGATATAATGATGTAGCATTTATCTCGATACAATGCACATTTAATTCTATTTTTACAAGACTGCAAAAATTGAAAAATGTTTGGTCTTATATTGGTATCACGTTGGCGTCGTCGTCGTCCGAAGACATTTGGTTTTCGCACTCTAACTTTAGTAAAAGCAAGGAGGTTATATTAGAAGGAGAGAGGACGAAAGACGATAATTACACATAAAATATTACCGACTTTTCTGTAAGTGGGTGTTAATTAGTTGAGATTGACTCTGTCACAGAGGGAGATTTTGTCCTAATTACATACCCGAGTAAGAACGTAAACACCCGAGGTGTCATAAACTGACCGGATATACAATTATTGAAATATTAATCAGATTTTTTGTGATATTTTTTATTAGGTAATTAAAAATTAAAATTTTATGTTAAAAGTAAACTTATTACCAATAGAAATAAAACGAATATCCGTCTCATTGCCGTCAATGTTAATATCAACAGTCATAACAGAAAATCACTTTTACATTGTTCCCGATAAATTTCTCTATGTTTCAATTGCAAATATTCCTTCCGGTCGTTACCGGTCACCGTAACTAAAGTACTTTGCATATTTGCATATTCGTATATTTTCTATGATTATTACCTGCCAATTCTTCTTATAAGCAGAAATTGACCGGTGAAGCGAAAATCTTTGTTTAAAGCAATGTAGTGTTGAATAAAAATCGTTCACTATCTTTCCTTTAAACCCGCATAACTTTGTCATTTCTTTGTCTTTTTTCACCGTAGACAGATGTTTGATTTTGAAATTGCGCGTCAAATCTTTTTCCAAATCATAAACACCTATGTACTGCACTGTAACTAAAAATACACCTGCACTTTAATGAGCCAGTCACTGATAACAATCACGTGACATATGCGATTTATCTAAGAGCCCAAACTACTCGCGGTTACAGCCCTGTACATCAGAGGGCCATGTCAAGTGGGTGACAAACATGTCGGTTTCTTTATAATTTTTATCATTTTTCTCTGATCCAACTGCTATCCTGGGGATGCTAATTTTGTATCAAGCAGAGTGTTCACTCTCCTTCTAATATAACCTCCTTTGTAAAAGTAAATAGAAATCTATGAAATTTAAACACAAGGTTTATGACCATAAAAGGAAGTTTGGGATTGGTTTTGGGAGTTTTGGTTCCAACAGTTTAGGAATAAGGGGCCCAAAGGGTCCCAAATTAAACTTTGTTTGATTTCATCAAAAATTTAATAATTGGGGTTCTTTGATATGCCGAATCTAACTGTGTATGTAGATTTTTATTTTTTGGTCCTGTTTTCAAAATGGTCTAGATCTACATTAAGGTCCAAAGGGTCCAAAATTAAACTAAGTTTGATTTTAACAAAAATTGAATCCTTGGGTATCTTTGATATGCTGAATCTAAAAATGTACTTAGATTTTTTATTATTGGCCCAGTTTTCAAGTTTGTCCAAATCGAGGTCCAAATTCAGCTTTGTTTGATTTCATCAAAAATTGAATAATTGGGGTTCTTTGATATGCCAAATCTAACTGTGTATGAAGATTTTTGTCGAGCCTGCAACTTTTGTTGCAGAAAGCTCGACATAGGGATAGTGATCTGGCGGCGGCGGCGGCGTTAGATAACTTCTTCAGAGCTTTATATTTTAGAAGGTAGAAGACCTGGACACTTCATACTTTGTATATAGATGCCTCATGTTACGAACTTTCCGTCAGTCACATGTCCAATGTCCTTGACCTCATTTTCATGGTTCAGTGACTACTTGAAAAAAAAAGTTAAGATTTTTTGTAATGTTAAATTCTCTCTTATTATAAGTAGTTGGATAACTATATTTGGTATGTGCGTACCTTGCAAGGTCCTCATGCCCGTCAGACAGTTTTCACTTGACCTCGACCTCATTTCCTGGATCAGTGAGCAAGGTTGCGTTTTGATGGTCAAGTCCATATCTCAGATACTATAAGCAATAGGTCTTGTATATTTGGTGTATGGAAGGACTGTAAGGTGTACATGTCCAACTGGCAGGTGTCATCTGACCTTGACCTCATTTTCATGGTTCAGTGGTTATAGTTAAGTTTTTGTGTTTTGGTCTGTTTTTCTTATACTATATGCAAAAGGTCTACTATATTTGGTTTATGGAATGATTGTGAGGTGTACATGTCTAGCTGACAGGTGTCATCTGACCTTGACCTCATTTTCATGGTTCAGTGGTCAAAGTTAAGTTTTTGAGTTTTGGTCTATTTTTCTAATACTTTATGCATTTGGTCAACTATATTTGGTATATGGAAATATTTTATGATCCATAAGTCTGTTACGCAGGTTTTATTTGACCTTGACCTCATTTTCACAGTCCATTGCTAAGTGTTAAGTGTTTGTGTTTTGGTCTGTTTTTCTTAATTTATAAGCAATAAGTCAACTATATTTGTTGTATTAAAGAATTGTTAGCTGTACACGTCTGCCTGGCATGGTTCATCTGACCTTGACCTCATTTTCATGGTTCATTGATCAATGTTTCATTTTCTTGGTTGATGTTGAGTTTATGTGACAGTTGTAATAAAGCTTTATATTTAGGTCTATCAACATAATATGAATGATTAGTAAAGAAGGCGAGACATTTCAGCGTCGTGTGCACTCTTGTTAATTTTTTGTCCCGTTTTCAAATTGGTCTACATTAAAGTCCAAAGGGTCCAAAATGAAACTAAGTTTGATTTAAACAAAAATTGAATTCTTGGGCTTCCTTGATATGCTGAATCTAAACATGTACTTAGATTTTTTTTGCTTTTTTGCAGTATTGTGCAACAGGAAGAAATTTTTAATTGCACAGTATTGCGCAATAGCAAGAAATATCTAATTGCACAATATTGCGCCATAGCAAGAAATTTTCAATTGCAGTTTTTATGAAATATTCTTTGAAAATTGGAGTTATCTTTCTTTGTCCAGAATAGTTGTTGAATCAATTTAAATCATTGTTTTATACAATATACAATGTATATTCACTTTTACTACCAACTAATAAATTACAACAATCTTTACCAATCAGTGATTACAACTACTTTTTTTACATTTTAATATTTTATGATGTATTTAAATGAGTAGTTATTGTTGCAAACTCCATTAGAAATTTGAATTGAGATCAGTTTTGGATAAGGGAAAGGGGGATGTGAAAATAAAATTAGGGGGGGGGTCAGTTTTTCTCATTTCAGATTTTCAAAATAAAAAGAAAATTTCTTCAAACATTTTATTGAGAGGATTTATATTCAACAGCATCGTGATTTGCTCAAAGGCAAACAAATTTTTTTAACTTCATAAGACCACATTCATTCTGTGTCTGAAACCTATGCTGTGTCAACTATTTAATCACAATCCAAGTTAAGAGCTGAATCCAGCTTGAATGTTGTGTCCATACTTGCCCCAACCGTTCAGGGTTCAACCTCTGCGGTCGCATAAAGCTGTGCCCTGCGGAGCATCTTGTTATTACATTGACTTTAGATATAAATAGCGTAGATAATTCAATGACCTGTATATTTTACTTATCTTCGTCATGTAATGATGTAGACAATGTCTTGACATCACCTAATTTTGTTTGAGGTTAGATGAAGGAACTTACAGTGTTTCTATCATATATGTAATCATCTGTTTCTTTTGATGGGAAATCCCAGTACTTCATCGCAAACAAGTTATACATTTCAAGCTAAGGAAGCATATTGTTTTTAACATTTTCAAAAGGACTGAAGAATAACATAAGAATTAAGATGATGTATGATTGCAAATGATACAACTATCTCCCAGAGACCACATTATGTAGATGTTAGTAATGGCCTTCAACATTCAAACCACTTTGCATGCGTTAAGAAGCCCTGACAGCCAAAACATGAAACAATGCAACAAGAAAATCAACTGTCTAAGTTCAATTTCAGGAATCCAAAAGGAGAATAAATAGGGAAAATAAAGAAGTACCATATTTTGAGATAAATTTTCTCTTAAGGAGAAGGAACTTGAAGGATCAAAAGTTGATGACTTTTCCATCAAATTGTCTTTTAAGTGTCTAATTTAAACAAATATTGATATTAACTCTTTATCTACCACTGACGGATATATACGCGGTTATTAACACCGTTTAGTTCGTAGTGACTGATAAATCCGCTTGCCGTGTCACCTGTGTATTCGCAGTGACTGATATATCCGCTGTAAACAATGCATGCGCAGTCGCGTTGACGGATATTCCCGTAAAATATACCACTGTTAAAACTCTTTAGATTGGACAATACCTAGGGGGAATCCCGAAATGAACCAATCAAATTCGGTTTTACAAATGAATAAGCTTTCAATTCGTATATTCTTTTTCATTGAAAGGTAATATGTTTACATTAAAATACATTGTTTTTAACACGTGTTTTCGTTTGAGAATTGCGATTGAAACAATGGCCGATCAATGGGCTTCATTCTTCGAATCGGAGGACGAAGATGAAGGGTTTTAGTGTTTTAAGCAGTCTGATATAGACGAAAGTGAAGTTTGAAGTGTCGGCAGTGATATCAGTTATCCGAAAATAGCGAAACGAGGAACCGGAGTTAGATAACGGCATTGGACAAATAATTTGTTTTTCAACATATTTTATTGGATTAATTAGTGAACATAATTGGATCAAAATCAGAAATATAAAAATTCAACCAATTGAGAATTAAATACGTTTTTTATTTTTAATTTCTATACAGTAATTGTTTAATAATTTCATATTTAATTGCACCCCTGTAAAAATAATCACACTGCAAATTATCTCTGGTAGTTAACCTACAAATCAGCTGCAGTAGCTAACTAATAAAATGTGTGTAGTAGTGAACTGTATGATCGCCTGTGGTAGATAAGAAGTTAAGATCTACCTCTGAATCAATAATGTTTTGATAAAGATAGACACATTAGACGTTAATTTCAAAAGTAAAAGCTAGCATATTTTTTTTTAGTTTTATTTACCATGGCAATTGTTGCTTCACAATTCAATTTAATTATTTTCTAATTATGCTGTGTCCATAGTTTGTGTGAATGTAGACAATTACGTAACATAGTTAAATGAATTTTCTATTTACTTATATGTTGATTTTGAATTAAGAATATTATAAGATGTTCAGGTGACATAAACATTTTTGTCACAAAAAAAGTCATAAAAAGCTATATGTTATGTTTTTAGGCAATTTTTCTGTAAAATAAATGTTGGTATTAGTACATTTGTCGTTATGATGGAGAAAATTAACAGCTGCATAAATGATTAAAAAACGTGATTTTATTTAATAATACCTTACAATACATAAACGAATTTATTAATAGCATGCTTGATAGTGTTGATTTAAATTACTATGCTTATTAAAATATAGTGAAATAAATAAAAAGGGTCATCCTCTTTAGCAAGTTGCTTATGGAACCTTTTTGTGGGGTTTACCAACTATGTTCTATTTATAATGATGGATATACTATTTTAAATGCAGGTATGTGTCCGTATCAAATCTGGTAATACAGTATTTGTCCACGATGAGGCACCAGGAACAGCCAGTTCGGCTGGGGTATGTAATATCACAATGTATTCCATATTTTCATCAATATATAACTCATAGAAAATGTTTTTTCATGCCATATTAATATGCAGAAATTAGAATGATTCAAACAGGAAATGAACAGTAAATCTGAAGGAAACATTAGCAAACAGCTTCACTGTACTAGTGGTATATGTTCAGTATTTCACGTAAACGTTCATGGAATCGATAACACACTGTCATATATGTTTCCATTCTTATTACCCGTTTCAAAATTAAAATCAATCACCATTGCTCACAATTTTAAAGTCATCATACTGCTGTTTTTTAGTTAAGTGTGGTAAATATTTCACCGAATGTTATGAAATAAAATTCCTAACAATCCAACCCATAATCAAGTATGACTGTGTGTTACAACAGAAAGTTTTACGGACAAATGAAAAGTAAAATCACAAAAATCCTTCAACTTAGAGGAAAATCTAATCGAAAAGTCCATCAACACATGGCAAAATCAAATAACAAAACACATCAAAAAAGAATAGACAAGAATTGTCATATTCCTGACTTGGTACAGGCATTTTCAAATGTAGAAACTGGTGAATTAAACCTGGTTTTATAGCGCTAACCCTTTCACTTTGCTGACAGTCTCATCAAATTCCGTTATATTTACAATGATTACTTTTCCATAAATTCATTTGCAAAATTCAATCTGACTTTTTTTCAGATAAGAAATGAGCTTTCAATTCATACATATGTGTTAATTTACGTTTTTATATGACCACAAAAATTGAAAATTTTTTGGTCGTAAATTGGTATCACGTTGGCGGCGTCGTCATCGTCGTCCGAAGACATTTGGTTATCGCACTCTAACTTAAGTAAAAGTAAGTAGAAATCTATGAAATTTAAACATAAAGTTTAGGACCATAAAAGGAAGGTTGGGATTAATTTTGGTTGTTTTGGTCCCAACAGTTTAGGAATAAGGGGCCAACAAGGGCCCAAATAAGCATTTTTCTTGGTTTTCGCATAATAACTTTAGTATAAGTAAACCGAAATCTATGATATTTTAACATAAGGTCTATGACCACAAAAGGAAGGTTGGGATTGATTTTGAGAGTTTTAGTCCCAACAATTTAGGAATTAGTGGCCAAAAGCAGGTCCCAAATAAGCATTTTTCTTGTTTTTTGTACAATAACTTTAGTATAAGTTAATAGAAATCTATTAAATTTTAACACAAGGTTTATGACCACAAAAGGAAGGTTTGGATTGATTTTAAGAGTTTTGGTCCCAACGAATTAGGGGCAAAAAGGGTCCAAAATTAAACTTTGATTGATTTCATCAAAAAATGAATTATTGGGGTTCTTTCATATGCCAAATCTAACCGTGTATTCAGATTCTTAATTGTTCGTTCTGTTTTCAAATTGGTCTACGTTAAGGTCCAAAGGGTCCAAAATTAAACTTTGTTTGCTTTCAACAAAAATTGAATAAATGGGGTTCTTTAATGTGCTGAATCTAACCATGTATTTAGATTTTTAATATTTGGGCCTGGTTATCAAATTGGTCCACATTGAGGTCAAAAGGGTCTTAAATTGAACATTATTTGATTTCATAAAAAAATGAATTCTTGGAGTTCTATGATATGCTGAATCTAACCATGTATTTAGATTTTTGATATTGGACCATAATAGGTAAATGTCCAATTTAAAAATTTTAAGTTTTTAAGTTCTTAGACCACATTCATTCTGTGTCAGAAACCAATGTTGTGTCAACTACCGGTATTTAATCACAATCCAAATTCAGAGCTGTATCAAGCTTAAATGTTGTGTCCATACTTGCCCCAACTGTTCAGGGTTCGACCTCTGCGGTCGTATAAAGCTGTGCCCTGCGGAGCATCTGGTTTGATTGAGTTAAGCCTACCAATTGATATCTTATCGTGTGTTTTTCTATGTTGTGGTGTTTCAGAAAAAGGGAGAAGGTTTGGTACCATTAAAACATTTAATCCCCCTGCAAATTTTTGCACCTGTCCTAAGTCAGGAATCTGATGTACAGTAGTTGTCTTTTGTTCATGTAATTTATACGTGTTTCTCATTTCTCGTTTTTTTTTATATTGATTAGACCCTTGGTTTCCCCGTTTTAATGGTTTTACACAAGTTCAATCAATTGAAAATGGAATATTAGGTAAATATAGTTTAAAACAGTTGAAACTCCTATTTATACGACCGCCAAAACCATATTGGTATCACGTTGGCGTCGTCGGCGTCGTCGTCGTCATCCTCATCGTCGTCGTCGTCCGAATACTTTTGGTTTTCGCGCTATAACTTTAGTTTAAGTAAATAGAAATGTATGAAATTTTAATATCAGGTTTATGACCACAAAAGGAAGGTGGGGATTGATTTTGGAAGTTTTGGTCCAATAAGTTTAGGAATTAGGGGCCAAAAAGGGCCCAAATAAGCATTTTCTAGGTTTTCGCACTATAACTTTAGTTTAAGTAAATAGAAATCAATGATATTTTGACACAAAGTTTATGACCACAAAAGGAAGGTTGGGATTGATTTTGGGTGTTTTGGTTCCAACTGTTTAGGAATAAGGGATAAAAAAAAGGGGCCCAAAAAAGCATTTTTCTTGTTTTTCGCACCATAACTTTAGTATAATTAAATACAAATCTATGCAATTTAAACACAAGGTTTATGACCATAAAAGGAAGGTTGGAATTGATTTTGGGAGTTTTGGTCCCAACAGTTTAGGAATAAGGGGCCCAAAGGTTCCAAAATTAAACTTTGTTTGATTTCATCAAAAATTGAATAATTGGGATTCTTTAATATGCCAAATCTAACTGTGTATGAAGATTCTTAATTTTTGGTCCCGTTTTCAAATTGGTCTACATTATTAGTCCAAAGGGTCCAAAATTAAACTAAGTTTGATTTTAACAAAAAATGAATTCTTGGGCTTCTTTGATATGCTGAATCTAAACATGTACTTAGATTTTTGATTATGGGCCCAGTTTTCAAGTTGGTCCAAATCAGGATCCAAAATTATTATATGAAGTATTGTGCAATAGCAAGAAATTTTTAATTGCACTGTATTCAGCAATAGCAAGAAATCTTCAATTGCACAGTATTGTGCAATAGGAAGTATTTTCAATTGCACAGTATTGCGCAATAGCAAGAAATGTCTAATTGCACAATATTGCGCAATAGCAAGAAATTTTCAATTGGAGTTATCTTTCTTTGTCCAGAATAGTAGTTGAATCAACTTAAATCATTGTTTTATACAATATACAATGTATATTCACTTTTACTACCAACTGATGAATTAAAACAATCTTATTATTCAGTGATAACAAGTTTTTTTACATTTTAATATTTTATGATGTATTTAAATGAGTAGTTATTGTTGCAAACTCCATTAAAAATTTGAATTGAGATCAGTTTTGGAATAAGGGAAAGGGGGATGTGAAAACAAATTGGGGGGCGGGGGTTCTATTTTTCTCATTTTAGATTTTCAAAATAAAAAGAAAATTTCTTCAAACATTTTTTTAAGAGATTAAAATTCAACAGCATAGTGAATTGCTCAAAAGCAAAAAACAAATTTTAAGTTTATTAGACCACATTCATTATGTGTCAGAAACCTATGCTGTGTCAACTATATTTAAGCACAATCCAAATTTAGAGCTGAATCCAGCTTGAATGTTGTGCCCATACTTGCCCCAACCGTTCAGGGTTCAACCTCTGCTGTCGTATAAAGCTGCGCCCTGCGGAGCATCTGGTTTAACTTTGAATTTGTGCTCAAAGTTTATTGTATCCAGATTTTTTCAACAGTATGAGTGTATGTACACTTAATTAAGTATGTATGAAACGTCTGTGTTCCATTGCCTGATCATCACTACATCATTTATTTTTATCTTGGTCCAAAAAAAATGGTATATCAGTACAACTTGTATTTTTGAAGAACAATTTCAAACAATATCTTATTTTATGTGTGCAGTTGTGATTTTCTTTTTTTTTTTATTTCAGGAATGGATATTGCAGTTGAAATTGAAACAAAATGAATGTTCACCCATGATATAGATTGATCTCATCTTCAAGATTTTTATTACAAACAGTTATTTGTGCAATTTATTGTAAATTCACATACTCCTAGCATACCAACATATTGGCAGTAGACCACGTCATTTATGACTAGTAGGTTATTTTTAAGGTTTACATCTACTACCTAGCATACCAACATATTGGCAGTAGACAAGGTCATTTATGACTAGTAGTCCATCTTTAGAACGTACATGTAATGCTGCCAATTATAGTCATTCTAAAAATGTCTTACCATATATTTACAGAAAAAAAATACCAAGGTGACATAATGACCCAAACTGTCTTACCATAGATTTACAGAAAGAAATGACCAACATGACATAATGACCCAAACTGTCTTTTCATAAACATTGATAAAGTCGAAGAAAGTAATGATAAAATAGAGGACCAATATGTATCTGATGTTCAGTAGTTGTCGTTTGTTGCTGTGGTTCATAAGTGTTTCTCGTTTCTCGTTTTTGTCGAGCCTGCAACTTTTGTTGCAGAAAGCTCGACATAGGGATAGTGATCTGGCAGCGGTGTTAGCTCACTACTTCAAAGCTTTATATTTTAGAAGGTAGAAAACCTGGATGCTTCATACTTTGTATATAGATGCCTCATGTTACGAAGTTTCCTTCAGTCACATGTCCAATGTCTTTGACCCCATTTTCATGGTTTAGTGACTACTTGAAAAAAAGTTAAGATTTTTTGTCATGTTGAATTCTTTCTTGATATAAGTAATAGGATAACTATATTTGGTATGTGCGTACCTTGCAAGGTCCTCATGCCCGACAGACAGTTTTCACTTGACCTCGACCTCATTTCATGGATCAATGAACAAGGTTAAGTTTTGGGGGTCATGTCCATATCTCAGATACTATAAGTAATAGGTCTAATATAATCGGTGTATAGAAGGACTGTAAGGTGTACATGTCCAACGGGCAGGTGTCATCTGACCTTAACCTTATTTTCATGGTTCAGTGGTTATAGTTAAGTTTTTGTGTTTTTGTCTTTTTTTTTCATATACTGTATGAAATAGGTCTACTATATTTGGTGTTTTGAATGATTGTAAGGTGTACATGTCTAGCTGGTAGGTGTCATCTGACCTTGACCTCATTTTTATGGTAACTCAGTTTGGTCAAAGTTAAGTTTTTGAGTTTTGGTCTTTTTATCTAACACTATATGCAATAAGACAGCTATATTTGGTGTATGGAAATAATTAATATTTTATGATCTATATGTCAGTCGCTCAAATTTAATTTGACCTTGACCTCATTTTCAGGGTACATTGCTCAGTGTTATTTTTTGTTGTTTTGGTCTGTTTTTCTTCAACTATAAGCAATAGGTCAACTATATTTGTTGTACGGAAGAATTGTTAGCTGTACATGTCTGCCTGACATGGTTCATCTGACCTTGACCTCATTTTCATGGTTCATTGGTAAATTTTCAGTTTTCTAAGTTAATGTTAAGTTTATGTGACAGTTGTAATAAAGCTTTATATTGAGGACTATCAACATAATATCAATGATCGGTAAAGAAGGCGAGACATTTCAGCGTGTGCACTCTTGTTTTATATAGATTAGACCGTTGTTTTTCCCGTTTGAATGGTTTTACACTTTAGTACTTTTTTAGTCCTTTATAGCTTGTTGTTCTCTGTGAGCCAAGGCTCCGTCTTGAAGACCGTACTTTGACCTATAATGGTTTACTCTTATAAATTGTGACTAGGATGGAGAGTTGTCTAATTTGCACTCATACCACATCTTCCTCTATCTATATTAGCAGAATTATAGAACGTAATGGTTAAGCAGTAATGGTGGACAAACCTTTAAATTCGTAGAATTATAGAAAGTATTGGTCAATATGAGATAGTTGATCAAAGTCTAAATATTGGACAAAACTTAAAAAGTGAACCGATCTATATAATCTAATTACATGCAGCAAACATATTATGTAAATATTACCAATATCTAAACCGTTACCTAACAATTAATATGTGTTTATAGGTTTATCTTACCTCCTATACATTTCCAGGAATATGATTGGTTAAAAGCGTCCGCGTGCAAACCGTGTATATTTGATATTAGGTTAGTAGGGAGGCGGGGCTTATCTCATACACGGTTAGTAGTGGAGTTACGTCCCTTTATATTCCATATTAGGTAAGAAGGGGGCGGGGCTTATTTCATACACGGTTAGTAATGGTGTTATGTCCCTTTATAAAAACAAAACGGTACTGAGAAAAAAACTTAAAAGTTCCAACAGACGAAGAAATTGATGATTAAGATTGAAATAAATTCATAAAACACATTTAAACCTTACAAGTCGTTATTGTTGGCATCTGTGTTTGTAGGATCAATGGAAGTATTTTCTTAATGCTAACAGTATTGAAGACTTGCTCATTTTGAGAATCACTAGTATTAATTTCACACGTTCAGATAGTCGGTAAGATAAATTCGTTACATAGTGTGCTAGTGACGTAATACGGTATATATGGGGTCAGTAAATTCCATATGGGGATTCGAGCTTCGCTCTCACCCCATATGGAATTTACTGACCCCATATATACCGTATTAGGTCACTAGCACACTATGTAACTAATAATATTTAGTGCATTATAATAATGAATTGAAATGTTTAGTCATGATAAATGTGTATAGTAACGTGACAAAACATGAAAACTTGTAGGAACATATCCTAAACAGCAGTATACTAGTATTGCCTTTCTATATCTTTTTATGGGAATTATATTTGAATTATTCTAATGTTTTTGTCCTTTAGTGAATTTAATGTAGATCATGTAGATAGTATTAGTTACATAGTGTGCTAGTGACCTAATATGATATATATGGGGTCAGTAAATTCCATTTGGGTGAGAGCAAAGTTCGACTCCCCATATGAAATATACTGACCCCCATATAAACTTCTGTAACGAATTTATCTTACCGACAATCTTAGCATGTGGAATTTAAACTAGTGGCCTATCAAAGTGATCAAGTCTTCAATATCCTTTAACTCTACTTTCTGCTATATAGATGATGTTCTTTCACTAAATAATTCAAAATTTGGTGACTTTGTTGAACGCATCTATCCCATCGAACTAGAGATAAAGGATACTACAGATACAGTTAAGTCGGCCTCATATCTTGACTTACATCTAGAAAATGACAATGAGGGTCGGTTGAAAACAACTTTACTACAAAAGAGATGATTTCAGTTTTCAAATTGTGAACTTTCCATTTCTTAGTAGCAACATTCCAACAGCACCTGCATACGGGGTATATATCTCCCAATTGATACGATATTCCCGTGCTTTCATTTTCTATCATGATTTTCTTGATAATGGGTTGCTGCTCACAAGGAAGCTATTAAACCAGGAGTTCCGAATGGTGAAGTTGAAGTCATCCCTTCGTTAATTTTACGGACGCAATCACGAGTTGGTTGACCGTTATGGAATAACCGTTTCATAAATGATATCGGTTAGGTTCCTTATGTCGTATCTACAATCCCCTTCCCTTTCATGAATTTGACCTACAGAATAAGACTATTTACCAAATTTTTTATCACATAATCAACACGACGGGTGTCACATGTGGAGCAGGATCTGCTTACCCTTCCAGAGCACCTGAGATCACCCTTAGTTTTTGGTGGGGTTCGTCTTGCTTATTCTTTAGTTTTCTATGTTGTGTCATGTGTACTATTGTTTGTCTTTTTCATTTTTAGCCATGTCATTGTCAGTTTATTTTCGATTTATGAGTTTGACTGTCCCTCTTCTATCTTTTGTCCCTCTTTTCAATATCGTTAGTATGAAGAACCTATACCTGTTTTTCTCTATAAAAACAATTGCCAAAAATAACCACTTCAGCGGGGTTCAAAATTAAACTTTGTTTGATTTTAACAAAAAATGAATGTATGGGGATCTTTGATATGCTGGATCCAACCATGTATTTAGATTTTGGATATTGAACCATAATAGGTAAATGTCAACATTATGATTCCAAGTCGACCAATGTTTTGTCTTACTCCTAAGTGTCGGTGGCCAAGTGGTCTAAGTAGTTCTAATGTAATCACTAGCCAATCAACACTGAGGTGAGTTCGGAAACCGCTCGTGTAGATTCACTCGACTCCTATCTTAATTGACTAGGATTGTCATTTTTACTATCGAAGGTCGGTGGTTTTCTCCGGGCACTCCGGCTTTCTCCAGCCATAAAAACTGACCGCCATGAAATAGCCAAATAGTTCGCTTCAAAGTGGCGTTAAAACACCAACAATCAATCAATCAATCCTAAGTGACGTGTGCTATGCTCAGAATTAACAATTACTACTTTTCAAGTTAGGTTTGACCCTACCGAAAATCAAATCCATAATCTCGGGTAATTAAGTTGAACATCTACTACGAGATCACCAAGAACGTTTGTCGCAATAAAGAGATGTGGTATAATTGCCAATGAGACAACTACATGTATCCACCAAAGTTCAAATGAAGTTTACAGAGTATGCAATTATAGACAACTGCATTGACTTCAGCAATGAGAAAACCGATACCGCATAGTCGGTTATAAAAGACCCCTTCATTACGCTGGGGAATGCACGAAAGAAAATAGTCTGTAATGTTGTTTTTGTCAATCAAATATGGTACGAGGCTTTTGCTGATTTCTTAATAAAACTTTCGAGTTTAATCGTTTGTGTTATAATTATACTATGCATGTAGTTATCAATGCATACCAAAGTATAGCTTTGCATCAAGTAAGGTAGAGTAAATTTGGATGTGACAATTTTTATAAGATTTTGCATACAACATTAGCATTCCTAATGTCTTTATAGTTTATACAATTGTATTCTTACAATACAATGGACGTAACATAGGCAAACATTACTATCGGCCATTACTTTGAATAATTCTATTTTGACCTGTTTCAAAGAAATATTTATGCAACAATTCAATATACCACTTTTCCGGTAGCAGTTAACAAGGGATCGAAGAAGAATTCTATCTAAGTCTAAAAACCATTAGCGTCTATACTGAACAACAAAATGTAATGGTGGATCAGACCGTGCTCTCGTTCTTCATTTGGGCATACACATTATATAGACTCAGCTTTACCTGTCAGTGGGACGGCAAATCAGCAAAATAAGTGAATCAAACCATGAATATTTTAAGGAAAACATTTATTGCATAAATACGATTATAATAATATTTTGAATTAAGATATATCAATATACATGTATTTGTCCAAATCTCAAAATATATCTTAGTTATTAAAACAAACAATTTTATAGCCCTACTTCTTCCAATTCAGACTCAAAGCAATCATCATACACATCATTCACTGGAAAATGTCTTCCCTAATTGAATGGGCTCACGAATGGTTGTTTGTTCGGATGATTGTTGTTCGCTTTATGTTCAGTGGCAAATAGTTCATGCATGAAAACAGGACGAGAATGAATTGGCAATTAATACAATCTTAGATAAGGTATCGAGGGTACGAATATCTAAGTATTAGGTTTGTTCCATTTTCTGATAAACAAAGGAATAACTGAGGAATGTGTAAAGGAGAGTCTACAGAAGGGGAAGATGATATCATTGCCACCATGCAGCAGATAAACAGTTGTACTTTGTTTTGTTTGAGGAGTTAAATCACACAAATATTGATCGGCAAGACCGTTGTATATCTTATAACATAAAGTTTTCTTCTACCATGTAAGGATAACCAACCAGTCTCTGAATATGTATATTCGCAGTACTGTTATAGCTTGGATTAAACATGAACCCTAAAACTGCTCTCAGAATTCTAAAATTATCACACTTGTGAAACATTTCGTTTTTAGATTAGGGTTAACGTTGTACAAGTAAACAAAGCCAGCGATACTCGCTGATTAAAGCCTCTTGTTTACCAGAGTAATTAACAAAATATACGCCCTTCAGGGACGTATTATGATATATACCGTTGTCCGTCTGTAAATCCGTCCATATGTCAACACTTCGTACAATTACTAAAGTT
>JAHUZM010000059.1:74632-145721 GCA_019925275.1 Mytilus edulis
CATGGACATAGATGATCTTATAAAAGAAATCCAGTATATTTTTTTTCTTCAAATTCTTCAAAAACATAATGATTTGTTTAGACCACTGACACATTTTGGGTGATTAGTTATACTAAAAATAAATAATTTTTATGATTTCAAAATTTGTAAGCCAAATCATAGGGTAGAGAAGCAATATAAATATCGTAAAAATAAATTAATGAAATAGTTTTTATATCAAAAAGGATACATTTTATTGATGCAAAAGTAGACCTGGCAATATGGATCTTGCTGTCATTAAGGATGTACCTAGGTGAGGTTTTTTAATTTGTGTCAAATGTGCAGACTTCTTGGTGTTTTCCATACAATACAATGTAAAATATTTTGCCCCATAACACCCATTCATTTTTGTCGAGCATTCGACTTTAGTCGAAAAAGCGAGACTAAGCGATCCTACATTCCGTCGGCGGCGGCGGCGGCTGCGTCCACAAATATTCACTCTGTGGTTAAAGTTTTTGAAATTTTAATAACTTTCTTAAACTATACTGAATTTCTACCAAACTTTTGACAGAAGCTTGTTTATGATCATAAGAAAGTATCCAGAAGTAAATTTTGTAAAAATAAAATTCCATTTTTTCCGTATTTTACTTATAAATGGACTTAGTTTTTTCTGCGAGGAAACAATACATTCACTCTGTGGTTAAAGTTTTTAAAATTTTAATAAGTTTCATAAACTATCCTTGATTTGTACCAAACTTGGACAGAAGCTTGTTTATGATCATAAGAAAGTATCCAGAAGTAAATTTTGTAAAAATAAAATTCCATTTTTTCCGTATTTTACTTATAAATGGACTTAGTTTTTCTGCGAGGAAACAATACATTCACTCTGTGGTTAAAGTTTTTAAAATTTTAATAAGTTTCATAAACTATCCTTGATTTGTACCAAACTTGGACAGAAGCTTGTTTATGATCATAAGAAAGTATCAAGAAGAAAATTTTGTAAAAATAAATTTCCACTTTTCGGTTTTTGTCGAGCCTGCAACTTTTGTTGCAGAAAGCTCGACATAGGGATAGTGATCCGGCGGCGGCTACAGCGGCGGTGTTAGCTCACTTCTTAAAAGCTTTATATTTTAGAAGGTGGAAGACCTGGATGCTTCATACTTTGTATATAGATGCTTCATGTTACGAAGTTTCCTTCAGTCACATGTCCAATGTCCTTGACCTCATTTTCATGGTTCAGTGACCACTTGAAAAAAAAGTTCAAATTTTTTGTAATGTTGAATTTTCACTTATTATAAGTAATAGGATAATTATATTTAATATGTGCGTACCTTGCAAGGTCCTCATGCCTGTCAGACAGTTTTCACTTGACCTCGACCTCATTTCATGGATCCGTGAACAAGGTTAAGTTTTGGTGGTCAAGTCCATATCTCAGATACTATAAGCAATAGGGCTAGTATATTCGGTGTATG
This sequence comes from Mytilus edulis, assembly GCA_019925275.1. Lineage (NCBI taxonomy): Eukaryota > Metazoa > Mollusca > Bivalvia > Mytilida > Mytilidae > Mytilus > Mytilus edulis. The sequence goes on from JAHUZM010000059.1 coordinate 76,084, forward strand.
GAAGGACTGTAAGGTGTAGATTTCCAACTGGCAGGTGTCATCTGACCTTGACCTCATTTTCATGGTTCAGTGGTTATAGTTAAATTTTTGTGTTTTGGTCTATTTTTCTCATACTATATGCAATAGGTCTACTATATTTGTTGTATGGAATGATTGTAAGGTGTATATGTCTAGCGGGCAGATGTCATGTGACCTTGACCTCATTTTCATGGTTCAGTGGTCAAAGTTAAGTTTTTGAGTTTCGGTCTTTTTATCTAATACTGTATGCCATAGGTCAACTATATTTGGTGTATGGAAATATTTTATGATCTTTATGTCAGTTGCGCAGGTTTTATTTGACTGTGACCTCATTTTCACGGTTCATTGCACAGTGTTAAGTTTTTGTGTTTTGGTCTATTTTTCTTAAACTATAAGTAATGGGTCAACTATATATGTTGTATAGAAGCATTGTTAGCTGTACATGTCTACCTGGCTTGGTTCATCTGACCTTGACCTCATTTTCAAGGTTCATTGGTCTTTGTTTAGTTATCTTAGGACTATCAACATAATATCAATGATTAGTATAGAAGGCGAGACATTTCAGTGTGTGCACTCTTGTTTATTTATAAATGGACTTAGTTTTTTTGCCAGAAACAAAACATTCACTCTGTGGTTTAAGTTTTTAAAATTTTTATAATGTTCTTAAATTATCCTGGATTTCTACCAAACTTAGACAAAAGCTTGTTTCTGATCAGAAGATATTATTCAGAAGTAAATTTTGTAAAAAAAAAATCACTTTTTCCGTATTTTACTTATAAATGGACTTAGTTTTTCTGCAAGGAAACATTACATACAGTCTGCAGTTAAAGTTTATAAAACATTTATTAGATTCATAAACTATCCTGGATTTTTTTACCAAACTTGGAAGCTTCTTTCAATCAAAAGACAGTATCGAGAGGGAAATTTTTATTGATGTTTTTCCTCATTTTTGTTGAGTCTGCGATTAACAGCAAAAGTAGGCGAGACACTGGGTTCCGTGGAACCCTTACAAATTTTTTCATATAAGACTTAATAGCTGTGGAAAGGTCATTTACCAAAATTTTAGAAGATTCTTGATTTTCTTTCTTTTGTTTTGAAACCTAAATAATACCAGTGCAAATTTAAGGTAAAAGTCTGAGTCAGCCTTTTCCCGCAATATTTAGAATCTCACATATCTCGAAAAGGAGGTCCATGACCTATCAATATTTTTAGCTTATCTTTATCCTTATTAATTGATGCTCTACCAGCTTATAGTATCAATTTTAATTTCTTAATTTCTTAATTTTTACCTAACCTCACCTGAGTACATCCTTAAAACCAGTGTAAACAAACACACTATCAATTGACACATACACCAATCCGTTGTCGTGACAGTGATAACAAAATTATTAGAAAGTATCAAAATAGTCTGAAGCAATGCATTGAAATAAGTTCATCATATATTTATAATTAAATAGTAAAAAGTTATGGTGGTGAAAAATATTTTGAAGAAAGAAATAAACACTACAAGACAATATTTCTAAGGATCCAGTAAGGAGGAAATAATTTTGCCTAACATTTCATATTGTTGGCTGTCTAACGATATTTAGTGCAATAATTTGAAAAAGATGATCCTATTTAGACTGCAAATTTCTTCTAACTATTGTATTCAAGCTACCTAGTGGGAATAGTTGCAGAAAAACCTGTCATCTTTGCCATAATTTATTTATTTCCTTATTTATACAATATCAGTGATAACACTATAAACTATGAAATGCTGTCAAATAACAATATACACACAAAGGAGGGTGTGGATGTGGTATACAAAAAAGAAAATCATTAATGAAGGAAAAAACATTGAGAATGGAGAGAAATGGGCAAACAGATAATGAATAGAAAATAATGGGGTGCAAACTTATAAAGAATATAGAATAATGGGGTGCTTAAATATAAAACAAAATTGAGAATAATTTGTCCAAAATATAAAAAAAAAGATAGTTTGAAAAACTGCACAAACACTACAACCCTATTGTAGACATAAGGATGCATTTACCAATTAAAACAAAAACTTTCAAAAAAATATTAGAAAAACAAATGCTGACAGATGGAGCATTATTTTATATGCTTTTACAAAAAAAGTTAAAAGCTGTTTTATATACCACAGGAAAGGTTAAGATATAATCAGAATGTTGTTTCTTGAATTATATTTTATAAACGAATATAATAAGTTTAGCATCTATAAAAATTAAATTAAAACACCACTCGGCTGTTACTGGTCTTGATTACTGATAATTAGATTTGTGTTACTAAAGTAATTTATTAACAGATGAAATCAATATAAAGGTTTCTCTGTATTTCAGGGAAAGACTCCATACGATCTAGCAGCAGCATCAAAAGAGGGGAAAGTGATGAAATACTTACAGGTACACATATGCTTTTGAACTACAAATGCTTACACTTACAATAAATCAGGTAAACTTACTAAAAAATGAAAAAGAGATATAAAACTTAGTAAATAAAATGACACAAAACCAGGATACTCCAGGAGTAAACTTGAAACATTAACATTCTTAAAGGCTTGAACTAAAAATTCAAAATTTTAATGCAAATTATTTGTTATTGGTGTCTTGATTTAAACATATCATATATTTGAGTTGCTTATTTCCAACTGTTATCGTCCTTTCAATAAGCTAAGCCGCCATTTTGAATACAAGAATTAATTTGTATGTGATTTCTTCAATATTAATCACAAATAAGTAAATTTCTTTTATTTCATTCAAAATGGTATCTGGTGGGAACGCGTTTTGCAAATATCTATTTATGAGATTTTGTAAACCGACGATATGTCTTAAATTTACTGCTTCGTTAATTCTACAGTAGAATCCATAAAAATGGAGATAAATGTATTGCATTTAAAGCTTGTTGGCCTAAACAAAACTTTTTGTTTTACTTCCACATATCTCCTATCTGTATAACAATTCAATTAGTATGAAAGAAACCTTGGTTTGTAGTAGGCCAAGCTTAAAATATAATACAGTAATCTACTAAAAAGCATGACAGTATTCTAAAATTTATTATGTATGCTGATGTTTTGATGTATGTTCTGAAACTAGTTTTCATAAAACATTATTTATCAACACTGAAGTAAATAGAGATACATATATTACATACTGATGATAAGCCTGGTTATGGATAAAATTCAAGCCGCCGCAGCGTACACTATTTGTATTAAGCTTTTATAATTCATAAGGAAGAAATCTTGATGCTTTATAACGGATTTACATATGCCCTTTGTAACAAAGTTTCCGTCTTTCATATGCAAATTTTCCCTTATCTCATTTTTGTTGAGCCTAGTAAATTTATTTCGCGAAAGACAGACAGCAATCTTAGATTTCGTTTTTGGCATACATGTATGTGTCGGCAGCATCAACATTTAGGTTTAGTATGTTGATAACAGTTAACCAACACCGCTGCAGCAGGATAACTATTCCTGTGTCGAGCTTTCTGCGACACGAGTCACCGACTCAACATTTTTTTTATTTATCATAAAATACAGAAGAATTGAAGTAATATTTTTAAGATACTGTTTAATGGTAACAAAAAAAGCTTGTGACCAAATTTCATAAAAATATCATGAAGGTGTGAAAAAGGGTATTGATGACTGACTCGGTGACAAAATTTTAACTCGGACTAAATATAGACGAGTGACATTAACCACATAATTTAGTTTTGAATGCACCATCCTAACATGGCTAAATTATAAACCATTTGAAAGCACATTACCTGTACTGCCTTTTTTGGCCCGGTCATAAAAAAATCGTATGGTAAAGTTACCATCAATTCACAATGAAAGGTCAAGCACAGACAATTTCTAATTTTATAAGATGTTAGCATTTTGGCACATTCTGTCTCCTGAATTGTTATACGTGTATTGGTAACAGATGTGAATATGAATGTTGGATTTTATAATAAAGTGCAATGTTCTGAAAATTCCACTGAAAATTGAAGGAAGTTTTGCCGTTTTGGGTCATTATTTTTAATATTATTTTAGATAGAGAAAAACTGTGAAACAGTAATAATGTTCAGCAATTAGGGTCTGCACAAAAATGTATTAAGGAATTATTACCCTTTATAGTTTTTGTCGAGCCTGCAACTTTTGTTACAGAAAGCTCGACATAGGAATAGTGATCCGGCGGCGGTGTTAGCTTACTTCTTAAAAGCTTTATATTTTAGAAGGTAGAAGACCTGGATGCTTCATACTTTGTATATAGATGCCTCATGTTACGAACTTTCCGTCAGTCACATGTCAAATGTCCTTGACCTCATTTTCATGGTTCAGTGACTACTTGAAAAAAAAGTTAAGATTTTTTGAAATGTTATTATAAGTAATTGGATAACTATATTTGGTATGTGCGTACCTTGCAAGGTCCTCATGCCCGTCAGACAGTTTTCACTTGACCTCGACCTCATTTCATGGATCAGTGAACAAGGTTAAGTTTTGGTGATCAAGCCCATATCTCAGATACTATAAGCAATAGGTCTAGTATATTCGGTGTATGGAAGGACTTTAAGGTGTACATATCAAACTGGCAGGTGTCATCTGACCTTGACCTCATTTTCATGGTTCAGTGGTTATAGTTAAGTTTTTGTGTTTTAGTCTTGTTTTTCTTATACTATATGCAATAGGTCTACTATATTTGGTCTATGGAATGATTGTAAGGTGTACATGTCTAGCTGACAGGTGTCATCTGACCTTGACCTCATTTTCATGGTTTAGTGGTCAAAGTTAAGTTTTTGAGTTTTGGTCTATTTTCTAATACTTTATGCATTAGGTCAACTATATTTGGTGTATGGAAATATTTTATGATTTATATATCTGTTACGCAGGTTTTATTTGACCTTGACCTCATTTTCACGGTCCATTTCTAAGTGTTAAGTGTTTGTGTTTTGGTCTGGTTTTTTTTTTAATTTATAAGCAATAAGTCAACGATATTTGTTGTATTGAAGAATTGTTAGCTGTACATGTCTGCCTGGCATTGTTCATCTGACCTTAACCTCATTTTCATGGTTCATTGATCAATGTTTCGTTTTCTTGGTTAATGTTGAGGTTATGTGACAGTTGTAATAAAGCTTTATATTTAGGTCTATCAACATAATATCAATGATAAGTAAAGAAGGCGAGACATTTCAGTGTGTGCACTCTTGTTTACATTTTAACAAGATGTTTTACTTTGGAAAGCTATATTTTACTTAAAAGATTCTGTCATTACCCTTTGTTCGTTGATGGTTGGTAACTATCTGACGATATTGACAATACTATCTAGCCGATGAAAGACAAATGATGCCTTTTTACAGATTGTATTTCTAAGAACACCTGCCTCTTGACCTATGTCATATTAATTGCAGTTTAAAATCATAAAAAAATTTCTCCTTGACTTATAAGCGATGACTATAGGCTACATGTTCTAGTTTTGGCAAATAAATGTTCGAACCTCAGAAAACTTTAGATGTTATTGCTATTTTATCTTTTTATGCCCCACCTACGATAGTAGAGGGGCATTATGTTTTCTGGTCTGTGCCTCCGTTCGTTCGTTCGTCCGTCCGTCTGTGCGTCCGTTCGCTTCAGGTTAAAGTTTTTGGTCAAGGTAGTTTTTGAAGAAGTTGAAGTCCAATCAACTTGAAACTTAGTACACATGTTCCCCATGATATGATCTTTCTAATTTTAATGCCAAATTATAGTTTTGACCCCAATTTCGTGGTCCACTGAACATAGAAAATGGTAGTGCGAAGTTCAGGTTAAAGTTTTTGGTCAAGGTAGTTTTTGATGAAGTTAAAGTTACATCAACTTGAAACTTAGTACACATGTTCCCTATGATATGATTTTTCTAATTTTAATTCCAAATTAAAAGTTTGACCCCAATTTTCACGGTCCACTGAACATAGAAAATGATAGTGCGAGTGGGGCATCCGTGTACTATGGACACATTCTTGTTGGGTAGTTATTTTTCAAGAAATGCAATTTTTAACCGGATTTTTGTGACAAAAATGTCGGTTATTGATTTGGGGATGTACGGGGGGCGGGCGGGCGGGCGGCAATCAAATGTTGTCCGTGCATTAACTCATGAACCGTTCAACCAAAGCTTTTAAAATTTTAATATGTTATTACTGACAACTATTCGAAGGTCAAGTTCAATAATGGCGATTTTGACTTTTACCGTTCAGGAGTTATGGTTCTTGAAAGATTGAAAAATGGAGTTGTCCGTGCATTTACGCATGAACTGTTCTACCAAAGCTTCCCAAATTTTAATATGTTGTTACTTATGAAAGAATGGAGGTCAAGTTCAATAATGACGAATTTGACTTTTACCATTCAGGAGTTATGGTTCTTGAAAGATTGAAAAATGGAGTTTCCAGTCGTGTCCGTGCATTTATGCATGAACTGTTCTACCAAAGCTTCCGAAATTTTAATATGCTGTTACTGATGACAAAATGGAGGTCAAGTTCAATAATGACGATTTTGACTTTTACCGTTCAGGAGTTATGGTTCTTGAAAGATTGAAAAATGGTGTTTCCCGTCGTGTCCGTGCATTTTCTCATTAACCATTCAACCAAAGCTTTTGAAATTTTAATATATTGTTACGGATGACAAAATAGAGGTCAAGTTCAATAATGACGATTTTGACTTTTACCGTTCAGTAGTTATGGTTCTTGAAAGATCATAAAATGGCGTTTCCATTCAGGTTGTTGCCTTTACTCATGAACCATTCAATCTAAGCTTTTCAAATTTTAATATGTTGATACTGATGACAAAATGGAGGTCAAATTTGATATTGACGATTTTCACTTTCACCATTCATCAGTAATGGTTCTTGTGATATTGCCAGGACACAAATAAATGTTAATAAATCCGGTTTGCTGTCGGTGTGACAGCCTCTTGTCTGTTATTAACTTAAGATACTTTTAAGATAACACATACCATTCAGGTACCTACAAAATGCATCCTAGCAAAGTTTAGGAATGTTCAGTTTTGAAGTTTGACCTTGCAATAGTTGATTTCCCGAAAATTGCACCATACAAATTATTGACGATCGGGAAAAACAGAAACAATAGATAATAAGCTTTCGAATCATGTATACTATAACCTTTGTTGGGTGGGTACATTAAAGTTATTAACTATGTGTCATTTTGAAAACTGTTACTCATTCGCCTATTATAAATGTAGACTGAATAAAAAAAACTGAGTCCATTGGTTTTGAAATTTTTTTTAAATATTTTCAACATTTTGCTGATGATGATGTATTTGTGTTACCTGTATAAAAAGTTCAATCTGGATTCGAGACGTATTCTGGATTTAAAAAGTACGTCATTCTGACATGAGCCGCTCATGTACTATATTTTAAACTTGGATTATTTGGCAGCAGGTATTTTGTTAGGAGTACAAACGCACTTACTGAAATACTGACAGCTAAGAACATTAGCATGTCTGGAATTCTGTAGAATGATATGCAGGATGTCTTTCTAAATAGAAAAATAGACAGTGTTTTATGGAAAAGAATTTATATTTTAAAAAATTTCATGAGCATTCTGCTTTTGTAACAAAAATAGAAAAATTTGCTGCATACTTTTAGTTTTAGATAATACACTAACAAGCTTAGCCGTGGAACTAATTTTTTTTTCCTCATTTTACAAAGAATACTTTCCAGTATCTAAATAATTGTTTTGTACCCTATATCTACCTTGTAATGTTTTTCACTGAAAACGTTCCATTGAGGTGTATTTTCCAGAATTTTCTGAGTATCACCGAAATGCCATCCGATAATGTTAATAACGTTACGGAAAGGCATGTGATAAAAGTCGTAGCATATAATAAACTTTTCATATCAGCCCGTTTAGCACCAATTGGAAAAATATGGAATTTACGTAAATGTAATGCTATTATTATATGGTAAAAATCGTCTAAGTATATGATTATGAGTAAATAATACACTTACCAGCTGTAGTTGCTAACACTCTACTGAATAGATAATATAATTACTAGTAGTGGTACTAAAAACCTTATACTTAGTAGATAAACACTTACAGTAGTGGTACCTATAACCCTTTACTGAGTAGATAATACACTTACAACATGTGGTATTTAACACTCTCTACTAAATATATAATATAATTACTAGTATTGGTACTTAAAAACTTCTACTGAGTAGATAATATACTTACAGTAGTGGTACCTCACAGCTTTTACTAGAGCTTTCTTACAAATTGACGAAAGGTACACACGAATGTAAAGGGAGCACGTATGTTATTGCCAAAATTGCCAAAATAACAATTTAAAGTCTTTGTTTTATCTGGTAAAACAGCATTCTTTTCCAAATCAAATTTATCTTTCAAAAATAAGCATATCGCAAACCACAGTTCCCACGGTAGTATTAGCAGTGAGATGCTTTAGTACAATTCCTTAGTCACGACCTAATGGGTTTTAAACTTCTCCTAGTTTCCCGCCTATATTTGGTTGACATTTCAGGGTACTCTGGTGTCCTTCACAAATACAAAATGACAGATAAGATATAGGTCGGAAAGAGGCATTTGAAACAAAAATAAATCATTCACATCAGTTTGTTTTATATTACAGAGTGTGTTTTGGATGTTTATTTTCTAAATTTTAACATTTCTACAAGCTTCGTTATATACACTCAATACATATATCCCTCTTTTTCAGAATGCTGTTCTTAAGAAGACAAAAGGTATTTTTTTTATTTCATTATTAGATTTGAAACATCACATATTTAGTATTACTAATGAAAACAATGCATATATAAATTTAATAAAAAGAAGATACCTGACTAATTTTTGGTCGCCAGGTCAAACAAAATTGTTATATATTTCCTATAAATAGACTGGAATGTTCAGAAAAGTTACTCTAATTGGGAAATTGATTTTGTTTAGATTATGTAGAAATTCAAGGGGTCAGCTCTAAATCTATTCAGTCTTGTAAGCACTTTCATGTGTACATTTCTTGCCTTATTTTTTGCCAATTTATATTGTAGCTGTGTTTCTGCAAAAAAAAATAGTATGTGGGTATCAACTATTTTCAAAAGTAATACCCTTTGGAAATAAGCATTGTTAGCACTCTCATCCGTGCCATTCTTATGTAAGAAATTTCTATAAAACGTTTATATCTAGAACGAATCTAAAGAGATTCTAAATCAGTTCTTATCATTTGGGTGATAAACATTTTTCAGAATTTATCCTCTACCTTCTGTCTGTCCATCCGTCAGTCCGGCAAATCAGTTGTCCACACTTTTTTTTCTTCAAGCTTGGTGATATTGACCGAATATTTGTAACACAGTTAACACCATGATAAGTTATAGATCAAGTTAGAATTTCGTTCTAATACAATTATTATTTAATGGATCCGGTAGAGGACTAAGTATTGTCATGCAATAATCACACAGTGATTGTTGTCTATGTGTCTCACGTCCCGAAATTGTTTTCTTTTCTTAAGTGTGGTATGCCTCGATCATATAAAAACACAGACCGTTTTCAAGTTGATATCTTTTTAGAAATAGAAAATTAACTGAATTTTAGGCATATTTTCACGCAGGGGAATTTTTGTCTCAAGGAAACTTTCTTTTTTTTAAGTTTAAGTTTTTGGCCTTAAAGCATAAATATGTACAACACTGTGGGACTGTTGTTTTATGTCACTGTGTGAAGAGTTAGTCCAACGTCGGGGGAAATAACCGTTGGTATTTTCATAAATCAATCAAGAACCTAATATGCCTTTGAGATATAAGCAAAGTGCAGATCAGAAACTTTAATTTGAAAGAAGTTTTCAGAAGAGGCTATCTATAATATAGATTTTGAAATAATGATTCCTATACAATTGCTAAAGAAAGAAAAGAACATGATGTTCTTTCAATCTTGCCAACATTTATTTCACAGAACGCATATGTGTTGGTTTTTTTTTTAAAGCTGTGCATTTGTATTGATAAATAATTTATGTCTGGAAACTACTACATACCCTGTTGCATTTAAGAGGCTTAGACTTTATATAGTTGTCAAAGGACAAGGGCCTTTGATTATAGATTAGAAAGTTCAATACAAGTAGATTCAACTCAATAAATTGAATATCATTCATTATGAAATGATTTAATGAAATAATTTACATATGTGGTTGTACGAGATTGATTGACAGTATAACATTTATATCTGTGACAATAAGATCTGCCAATGATTAAACATGCATCATATGATGGTCATGTCTTCGACTTGTATCTCATTTTCTACGGAGCTTCGAATTATGTATCACCTGGAATTTGAATATTGGTCAAAGGCATAGTAAGGACTATATAAATATGTCAACATATCTTGCAAGACTACCTAAACTACTATCATTAATAATACAGTCTATTTCCATTAATGAAGGGATTCTTATATAATACCACCTAAACAGTGATAATCTTTATATGAAAATGATTTTCAAACAACACCAAGCATAGTATGGTTACCAGATAGTTAATACACCCAGAAAAGTCTTTAATAATTAAGTGGTCAGACCAATAGTTAGTATTGCCTATATATATATATTTTTAAATAATTGTCACTCTTTATCTGCCAGCTTGTTTGAAGTGACAACTTGATTGTAAAATGTGTTTCTTTCCACCTATTGCAGTGCATTCAAAGATCTGACTGGTCCAAAAGCGATTGCTTTTAATAAATCTGTTCAGCTTGTCAAAAATATCAAAACTGGTCAATGATATTTTGTAAAAGCTTTTGCTCATCTAATTTCCACGAAGTTTAGTTTGCCCTACACCTTAAGTCATGGTTCATTGACTTTGAATGATTTTCATAGTTCACATTTGTAACTCACATGGCCCAAATTAAGATCTACAAATTAGTCAACATGAACATATGACCATTTAAGAAATAATTTCCCTTAAAAGTATATTTTTAGCTCACCTGGCCCACAGGGCCAAGTGAGCTTTTCTCATCACTTGGTGTCCGTCGTCAATGGTCCTCGTTGTCCGTCGTTAGCTTTTACAAAAATCTTCTCCTCTGAAACTACTGAGCCAAATTTTACCAAACTTGGCCACAATCATCATTGGGGTATCTAGTTTAAAAAATATTCCGGTGACCCGGTCAACCAACCAAGATGGCCACCAGGGCTAAAAATAGAACATAGGGGTAAAATGCAGTTTTTGGCTTATAACTCAAAAACCAAAGCATTTAGAGCAAATCTAACATGATGGGGTTCAATCGTTCATCAGGTCAAGATCTATCTGCCCTGAAATTTTCAGATGAATCAGACAACCCATTGTTTGGTTGCTGCCCCTGAATTTGTAATTTTATGGAAATTTTACTGTTTTTGGTTATTATCTTGAATATTATTATAGCTAGAGATAAACTGTAAACAGCAAAAATGTTAAGCAAAGTAAGATTTACAAATAAGTCAACATGACCGAAATAGTCAGTTGACCCCTTTAAGAGTTATTGCCTTTTATAGTCAATTTTAACCATTTTTAGCTCACCTGGCCCACAGGGCCAAGTGAGCTTTTCCCATCACTTTGCGTCTGTCGTCCGTCGTCGTTGTTAACTTTTACAAAAATCTTCTCCTCTGAAACTACTGGGCCAAATTAAACCAAACTTGGCCACAATCATCATTGTGGTATCTAGTTTAAAATATGTGTCCAGTGACCCGGCCAACCAACCAAGATGGCTGCCATGGCTAAAAATAGAACATAGGGGTAAAATGCAGTTTTTGGCTTATAACTCAAAAACAAAATCATTTAGGGCAAATCTGACATGGGGTAAAATTGTTTATCAGGTCAAGATCTATCTGCCCTGAAATTGTCAGATGAATCGGACAACCCGTTGTTGGGTTGCTGCCCCAGAATTTTAAGGAAATTTTACTGTTTTTGGTTATTATCTTGAATACCATTATAGATAGAGATAAACTGTAAACAGCAATAATGTTCAGCAAAGTAAGATTTACAAATAAGTCAACATGACCGAAATGGTCAATTGACCCCTTTAGGAGTTATTGCCCTTTATAGTCAATTTTTAACCATTTTTCGTAAATCTTAGTGATCTTTTACAAAAATCTTCTCCTCTGAATATAGTTTTGTACGCCAGACGCGCGTTTCGTCTACATAAGACTCATCAGTGACGCTCATATTAAAATATTTATAAAGCCAAACAAGTACAAAGTTGAAGAGCATTCAGGATCTAAAATTCCAAAACGTGGTGCCAAATATGGCTAAGGTATTCTATGCCTGGGATAAGAAAATCCTTAGTTTTTTGTAAAATTCAAAGTTTTGTAAACAGGAAATTTATCAAAATGACCACATTATTGAATTTCAGGTCAACACCGAAATGTTGACTACTGGGCTGGTGATACCCTCGGGGACTAAGCGTCCACCAGCAGTGGCATCGACCCAGTGGTGTAAATAGTTTTCAAAGGTACCAGGATTATAATTTTGTACGCCAGATGCGCGTTTCGTCTACATAAGACTCATCAGTGACGCTCATATTAAAATATTTATAAAGCCAAACAAGTACAAAGTTGAAGAGCATTGAGGATCTAAAATTCCAAAACGTGGTGTCAAATATGGCTAAGGTATTCTATGCCTGGGATAAGAAAATCCTTAGTTTTTCGTAAAATTCAAAGTTTTGTAAACAGGAAATTTATAAAAATGACCATATTATTGATATTCATGTCAACACCGAAATGTTGACTACTGGGCTGGTGATACCCTCGGGGACGAAACGTCCACCAGCAGTGGCATCGACCCAGTGTTGTAAATAGTTATCAAAGTTACCAGGATTATAATTTTGTACGCCAGACGCGCGTTTCGTCTACATAAGACTCATCAGTGACGCTCATATTAAAATATTTATAAAGCCAAACAAGTACAAAGTTGAAGAGCATTGAGGATCTAAAATTCCAAAACGTGGTGCCAAATATGGCTAAGGTATTCTATGCCTGGGATAAGAAAATCCTTAGTTTTTCGTAAAATTCAAAGTTTTGTAAACAGGAAATTTATAAAAATGACCACATTATTGATATTCATGTCAACACCGAAATGTTGACTACTGGGCTGGTGATACCCTCGGGGACGAAACGTCCACCAGCAGTGGCATCGACCCAGTGTTGTAAATAGTTATCAAAGTTACCAGGATTATAATTTTGTACGCCAGACGCGCGTTTCGTCTACATAAGACTCATCAGTGACGCTCATATTAAAATATTTATAAAGCCAAACAAGTACAAAGTTGAAGAGCATTGAGGATCTAAAATTCCAAAACGTGGTGCCAAATATGGCTAAGGTATTCTATGCCTGGGATAAGAAAATCCTTAGTTTTTCGTAAAATTCAAAGTTTTGTAAACAGGAAATTTATAAAAATGACCACATTATTGATATTCATGTCAACACCGAAATGTTGACTACTGGGCTGGTGATACCCTCGGGGACGAAACGTCCACCAGCAGTGGCATCGACCCAGTGGTGTAAAAAGTAATCAAAGGTACCAGGATTATAATTTTGTACGCCAGACGCGCGTTTCGTCTACATAAGACTCATCAGTGACGCTCATATTAAAATATTTATAAAGCCAAACAAGTACAAAGTTGAAGAGCATTGAGGATCTAAAAATTTCAAAACGTGGTGCCAAATACAGCTAAGGTATTCTATGCCTGGGATAAGAAAATCCTTAGTTTTTCGTAAAATTCAAAGTTTTGTAAACAGGAAATTTATAAAAATGACCACATTATTGATATTCATGTCAACACCGAAATGTTGACTACTGGGCTGGTGATACCCTCGGGGACGAAACGTCCACCAGCAGTGGCATCGACCCAGTGGTGTAAATAGTTATCAAAGGTACCAGGATTATAATTTTGTACGCCAGACGCGCGTTTCGTCTACATAAGACTCATCAGTGACGCTCATATTAAAATATTTATAAAGCCATACAAGAAACTACTGGGTCAAATTAATCCAAACTTGGCCGCAATCATCATTAGGGTATTTAGTTTAAATAATGTGTGGTGTCCCTGCCAACCAACCAAGATGGCCGCCATGGCTAAAAATAGAACATAGGGATAAAATGTAGATTTTGGCTTATAACTCTAAAACCTAAGAATTAAAAGCAAATCTGACACGGGGTAAAATAATCTATTAGGTCAAGATCTATCTGCCCTGAGATTTTTAGACAAATTGGACAACCCGTTGATGGGTTGCTGCCCCTGAATTAGTAAATTTAAGGAAATTTTTCAGTTTTTGCTTATTGTCTTGAATATTATTATAGATAGAGATAAACTGTTAACAGCAATAATGTTCAGCAAAGTAAGATCTACAAATAAGTCAACATGATCAAAATTGTCAGTTGACCCATTAAGGAGTTATAACCCTTTATAGTCAATTTTTAATCATTTTTCTAAAATTTTAGTATTCTTTTAAAAAATCTTCTCCTCTGAAACTACTGGGCCAAATTTAACTTGGCCACACTCATTATTTGTGTATCTAGTTTTAAAAATGTGTGGCGTGACCCTGCCAACCAATCAATATGGCCGCCATGGCTAAAAATAGTACATAGGGGCGAAATGTAGATTTTGGCTTATATCTCTGAAACCAAAGCATTTAGGGCAAATCTGACAGGGAATAAGTTGTTTATCAGGTTAAGATCTATCTGCCCTGAAATTTTCAGACAAAACAGACAACCTGTTGTTGGGTTGCTGCCCCAGAATGAGTAATTTTAAGGAAATTTTGCAGTTTTTGGTTATTATCTTGAATATTATAATAGATAGAGATAAACTGTAAACAGCAATAATGTTCAGCAAAGTAAGATCTACAAATACGTCAACATGGCCAAAATTGTCAGATTACCCCTTAAGGAGTTATTGCCCTTTATAGTCATTTTTTAACAATTTTCACATAAATTTTTGTAAACTTTTGTAAATTGTTAGAATATATTTTCCACTGTAATAACTGGGCCAAGTTCATTATAGATAGAGATAATTGTAGCAACAAGAATGTACAGTTCTGCAAACACATCAGGATCACCAAAACACAATTTCATCATGAATTTATCGGTGTCCATTGTTTAATATGCACCAAGGTGAGCGACACAGGCTATTGAGAGCCTCTAGTTAACATTTTTTCCCATTTTTCGTAATCTTTAACACGTTTTTTATCTTCTGAAACTACTTAGACAAATTTAACTAAACTAAGCTACAATCATCAATAGGGTATCTCGTTAAAAAAAATGTCTGATGACCCCGCCCGCATACCCGAAATGGCCAACATGCCTAAAAATAGAACATGGGGGTGAACGCTATTCTTTGACTTAGATATCTGATACTTAAGGCAAAAGTATAATGGTTGCATTATTCCATGCATCAATGGTAAACAGAAACACAATAGTACATTTCCATAGAGAATATTTGAACCTGCACATCAAGTAATGGTGCATTAATTTTGAAAGATTTTATTTCAGCATTTTTCGATTGTTATCAAAATGATAAAACAAGTGAGGCATATATCTGTTTCAACTGTTAAGTATTGTTTGGTATGTTGAATGATTAAAGGAGTAGTTTAAATATATTAAGTGTATGGGTACACATCTGTGTATATTGCAGAGTTATCTGTCCTTGACCCCAGTGTTATGCATGGATAATTGATAATGTATATAAATATAGTTTATTTGATATTTTCAATCATAAATATATTATTGCTGAGGAATAATATAATACTATTTTGTTATTGGTACTATTCCTATTGTATACGCACATATTTGTTACACATCAGCCATATATTGATAATTGACCATTTTGGAAATGTCTATTAATAGATTCGATGTTAAACAAACTGCTTGGCAGTGGAAGCTACCAATCTTTTGATATGCGCTGCATGGTAACCGGCCAGTTCGCAGTTGGGAAGTCTAGTCTAGTCAAGATATTAGTAGGGGATGATGTTCCAGAAGGGCGGCATGCGACTGATGGCATTTCCCTCGTTGAAGGTCGATGCGGACTTGACATTGAGACAAGAAATTGGATCATGATTGATCAAGGTAAGAATACACATTTTCAGCCAGTATATATTGATTTGAAATTACATTTTTTGATAATATATATAATGTATTATTTGCATGTAGATGTAGGCAAGTTCTATTTCGAAAGATATGGTCGTGATCAGACATTTTAGTCGTATGACATTCAATCATAACCCCATATCTCCTGTATATACCTGTCATCATTCTGCAATTCAGTGGTTGCTGTGTGTTGGTTTCTGTTAAATCCGTTTATCATAATTGTTTTTGTCATGAATAAGATTGTTGATTTCTTTTGTTTCACTGATTATAGATTCTGTCTTGTCAGAACCTTTATAGTGCTCACAAATTGGTAGATATGTACATGTTTTCCTCGATGGTTAAAGACTCTACTATGATGTGAAAAATCTGGTCAACTGTACTTTGCTGAGTGTTTTTCTCATGGACATTGACCATGTTCCTAGCACATCAGTTTTAAATGAATCGACATTGTTTTTCTGTTTCATTAATAAAAAATATGGGTATTTTTCTGCTTAAGTAAGTATTTCAGTTACATTGACAGACTATTAAACTATATATATATACATAATGTATACCAAAGTGTATCTAGTTTGTATGTTGTGTGGATTATTTTCTTTTGGTGTATACTAGTTTTCATTGATAGGGACCTTTGATGTGGTGGTTTTGCAGAAATAGTGTAACAAGACAATAGAACACATGCAATTTGTTGAACACGTAAATTCATTGTTGGCATGTTCCTGCAAAATCTTCTAACGAATATTTCACGATTAGGATTACACATGTTACAACAGAGTTATTCTTTTTTTATACAGCATCTTATAATGCCTCTGATGTTGTATACAATAAAGTGTTAATGACATCTGTAGAAATAGATGAAAGTAAACAACCACAAACACAAGGAAAACATGAATCGGATGCAAAACCTGTTGATAGTAAAAATGAAGAAGATACTCATTCTCAGAAGTCAGTAGCTACCAAGTCAACAGTCTTCCCTGTGTACGTCTCAGATGAACCCTCTACACAGCCACTATCACCTCAATATTTGTCACCACAGACGTCCTTTAGTGAGTCTAAACAACAGCAAACAAAAAAGAAAATGATAACTAAAATGACAAAAAAAGAAATGAGAAAGAAAATGGAAAAGGTCCTCAAAACTGGAAAATATGAAATGAAAGTTGGCAGACTCATCTTCTGGGATTTTGGAGGACAGTATGTCTATTATACAACACACCAGACATTCATGACTTTCAGAGCGTTGTTTCTAGTAGTTTTTGATGGCAGTAAAAGATTGAATGACGAAATACCTGATGTACTATGTTTTCCTGGGCAGCACATGACACCTACTCCAGCAGGTAATATATGTAAATACAATTGTAAGATCTATATTACAGAACATGCTTCATTTAGCAATGAACATAGTGGTTAAAAACCTTTCAGAAAAAAATTTCCATCCTGATGATCAACAGACGAACTTATTTGTTGACAAAATAATAGATAGAAGGGAACTTTATCTAGTTTGCATTCCTTCGCTGGTTTCAAAACTTAGGATGCTACCTACAATCTAGCCTTTTAAAACATTTCAAATTTCTCCCTCAACGTCCATTTGTTGTTTTGCTATTAAGTTTCTGTTTCATTGATGTTAAACATCTTTTATTTATATAGTTTTTATAACGAGTGACGATAGGATATCGCTTGAAATACTGTTACCTGTATTGATATCAATTCGTGTTATTTAATTTCAATATAATAGTTAACAAGCATTCAGTCGTTAAACCTATTTCTCTCACAGTTAACACTTGCAATGTGTAAGATTAAAAATTATAATAACTGTTGATCTAGTCGTTTGCTATCTCAGTATGGCGTCTAATGAGGGTCAAACTATATCATCAGACATTTAAGACTTTTTGTACGCTTCAGAATGTAATGACATTTGACAAAAAGACGATTTTCAGGTGAAATATGTGAGTGTTTTGTCGCCTATTGAAAAACATACAATGTCATGGACAGAATATAAACCGTTGTAGCTTTTGCAAGACATCATTGACCTTATGAATAACCAACGTGATATCCTCTTCTGAGGCTAGATAAGCCAATCAAATTAATGCCGATTTATGTATCACTTTTTCGTATTACACATCCATGCAGTGTAATTCGTCAAAAATCTATGCATGCAAGACATAGATAACAGTCCGCAACAATACGAGAATGAGATGCTGAACAGTTTGCAGAACCATACAGGCTTACATGAACAGGAAGATACTTGTACATTTATTGAGAAAATTTACAGTTTAAATTACCCAAGGTAAAGTTCCAAAAACAAACATTTGCACACCCCTGAAAATTGAGATAGAGAATAAATTAAAACAAATGTTTTATGTTAGCTTAATTCTTGTTTCAGTCTTTCTACTGCACTGGGTGAACTCAATCCTGACCTATTGTAAGGTGGTGTATGCTGGTATCCCTAAGATCTTGTTTGTTGCTACCCATAAGGACAAGGTACCAGTGGTAAGTAGCAAAGATAGATTAGGTCTTACTTAAAGACATCCCTAAGATCTTGTTTGTTGTTACCCATAATAATAAGCTTCCAGTGGAAAGTGAAAAAGATATAAAAATGTCTTTTATACAGGAAATATTTAGATCCTGTTTATTGCTAACCATGCGGACATGCATTATCAGGTTCATAGCTCAGCCATTGACTGTTAAACTGATATTTTATATGTTTAAACATAGTGGCTTTTAACATGTTCAAAAACACATGGTCGTATATTTTGTAAAAAGCATGCATTCTTTTAGACACAATATTAATTCCAGAAAAAAACAATGGTTAAATAAAAATTAAAAGAAAGATGGTCTTTAAAAAAATGATATTGCAAAGATGGTGATTGAAAATAACTCTGTTTCAATGTTCTAATATAATGTGTACGATAAAGAGGGCTAAACAAATATTTTGATTTAATATCCACATGAAGAAAATGTATACCACACTGATCCTTGATAAACTTGATGACATGAACATTTCATAAAGTGTCTTATAATTTGTATGCCCGTGCCATCGCAGAGGGGGCAAAAAAGTTTTACCCATGTTGTCTGTTTGTACGTCCGTTTTAATGTACGTCCCAAAGTTGATTTCTGTTATCTAACTTTATTTTGCCTTTAACAAATGTTATGACACAATGCTTATTACCACAAAACACAAATCAAGTTTGAATTTGGGTGGTTCCACTTTAACTGTTCTAGAGTTATGACCCTTTAAAAATGAAAGAATTAATGAATTTTTCGTGTCTGTTCTCTAATTTTAGTTTGCCTCAACCAAATGATACGACACTTAAAGACAATGTTTCTTACCCATACCTATTACCACAAAAAAAAAAAGATCAAATACAAATGAGGGTTGCATCACCTTTGTCATTCTTCAATTATGTCCCTTTATAACTTTAAACGATATGCAAACGGGAGAATCATCTGTGTCCCATGAACACATTCCCCATTTGTTTTTAGATCATTTCAAAATGAAAAGTCTACCCTATGTTGTCTTGAAAAACACTGTCACAATCCTCATGGTTACACAGGTTACACAGGAGAGACTATAAGCACAAGCAATACATGATAACTATAATCAGATAATATATATGAATTATTTCATATACCATGGGCTAGTAGAAACAAAGGTATGAAAGGAAGTGGTTACAGTGTTGTTGGATTACTGTTTGTAAAAACAAAAACAAAATCTGATTTGATTATTAAATATACCAACAGTCTTTTAAATATTTTTTGATTCGCGCGTCACTGATGAGTCTTTTTTAAACGCGCGTCTGGCGTAAGTGTTAAATTTTAGTACTAGTATCTATGATTAGTTTATTTACAACCACTGGGTCGATGCAACTGCTGGTGGAGATTTATTTTTCCGAGGGTATCACAAGCCTAGTAGTCAGCACTTCTGTGTTGACTTAAGTTATCATTGATATGTTCATAATAATAATTAACTGTAAACAAAACTTTGAATTTTGGAAAAACTAAGGCTTTTCTACCTCAGGAATAGATTACCTTAGCTGTATTTGGCAAAACTTCAGGAATTTTCGGTCCTTAATGCTCTTCAACTTCGTACTTTGTTTGGCCTTTTAAATATTTTTTGATTCGAGTATCACTGATAATTGTTTTGTAGACGAAACATGCGTCTTACGTAAGTGTAAAATTTAAGTCCTGGTATCTATGATTAGTTTATTTATAAGCCCTATCACATTCTTTTAAATAGAAAAAGAAAAAAAATGAGTATGACGTCAACCATGTTTTTTAACATCATATTCAGCCTCAAAATCTGTATTCAATGATGATTTTTGTTTTGCCAGGAGGATGTGGAAGCCAGACGTGCACTATTGTACAGCGAAGTAGAGGAATTATTTAAGGACCACGAGGGACGAAATCATCTTGTCCTTGACAAACAAATATTTGTCAATGCAACTGATAAAAATGATAAAGAAATTGAATCCCTGAAGAAAGCCATCACAGAGCTTACTTTCGATCATCCATGTTGGGGAGAGAAGATGCCAAACGCTTGTGTCCCCCTTGAACTGGAGATTGCTGAGATGGTAGCTGCAGGAAAGCAAATCTTGTCATTGGTAGAACTTGAAGAATTGAATTCAATCAGCAAGGTGTCTGTTCTGGATTTAGAACAACTTCATGATTTCTTACACTTCCAGCATTCCCTTGGAAAGATCATTTACCTTGATACCCTTCAGCTCAGGGATTATGTTATAATTAACCCACTTTTCATGGTGGAGGTTATGAGATCATTTGTGACAGGTAGATATAAATTATTAATTATGTAATTGTCAAACACGGTGTAGCTGTCATTGGTGTCATCTCTGACATCATACAATATACAAAAAAAAAGATGTTAACAACTATAATTGGTATTTAAATAGGCAATGCTTTGGTCAGAAAGAACACTGACAAATCAAAATGTATTTTTACCTTTTTCGTGTGTTTTCGTACTGATTTTTCCTCTGACTTTTCTATATGAATTTCATTGTCAGTTTGTTTGTTTGTAATTCAGATGTTTAATACACTTTACTTGACAACAGAGAATTGAAACTCGCATGTTTATGAAAAGCGAACAAACACAAATAGCCAGTCAAATAATGTTTTGTCAATTTTACAGTTTAATTTTACTGTTTGTTTTCTTTCAACTGAAAGTTTGGTGTTTTGAAGATTATTAATGAGTCTTGTTTTGGAATAATCTTTACATCTAGATGTTTTTATCATTTTGTAGAAAATTCATATCAAAAGTTGTAGTCAACCTAGTTTTTGGTTAATAATCAATATGTTTTGGTTAATTTGCAATGGGGATCTGGGTTATTTAACGCTTTTTTATCGGTAATTTGTACATTTTCCTTTGATGTGTACTCGCTGATAATGTCAGTATCAGTGGACTGGCCGTGATATAAAAATTATTGGGTTAGTACGCAAATGACATGCGCGAATGCAACGAGTAAGGATCTACTATCCCCTTTCATTCACAAAATTGCGCGTGATTTTTATCGCAGAAACGTACGAGATTTTTGGCGAATGAAACACTTGACATTGATTATAACTTTCACAAAGTTAGTTTAGCTTTTTTTGTTGTGAAAATGTGAACAGAAAATGCATAAAAAAGCCGACAGACTTTAAAAAAAAAATGCGTTATCTATAATTGATATATGAAGTACAACTAACACATCGTCCATGGTGTTCCAATCCGAGTTAAAAACATAGCCTGGTGCCGTTCCAAGTAGTTTTCTTTTTCTGTTTCTTGAGAAGTATTTGTTTTACCTGTTCAGTCACTATAAAGTGTTACAATTCATATTTAAACGCAACACATAAATAGTGACCAAAAAGGTACCGCTATCGCATGAGAGAAGCTAGAAAAAATTGAAATTTGCGCATTTTCTACATTTTTATGGGACCATCACATACAATTTTAAAAGAAGTGGTTTCATTGTCAATTTAAAGACAGATATTCATAGAACAAAGAACAAAAAAGTGAACTTATTCATATGCGGATCTAGGATAAATTTTAACAAGGGGGTAACCGGGGCACCATCTATTAAAATGTTTGAAATAATTATGAAGTAGACAAGAAATGAGCTTGTTCAGATAATTTACAAATACACCTTATCGCTATTTGTCCGCCATTACTGGATATCACACAGGCTCCCGTAAAATGTTGACGTCATAAAACAAAATATCTGACGAATTTAGATCACAGGAGTTTGAAATCCTATCAATAAGGGATTAAAAATATACCAAAGTCGACTATCACAGTAGAGCTTCTCATGATGAGAGAAGAGAGCTCTTCGAGAGAAGCTCTACTGTGATAGTCGACTTTGGTATATTTTTAACCTCTTATTGATAGGATTTCAAACTCCTGTGATCTAAATTCGAGACCTTGTGATTTCATGTTTTTAAACCCGGGATTTCTAGATCAGGACCCTCCTATACCCCCTCTATGTTGATGCTTTGTGAAAAATAAAGAAATCTGACTTACCGGTATGCTACCATTATATTTGCCATTGTTAGAGTCATGTACAAAGCAGAATATTAATGAAACACCTTTTCAATACTTTGTGCAAGAGAACGCCATATTTACTGCACTGTGACAAAATTTCAAATGACGTAATGCAGCCTGTGACGGCAAGTGTGATTATCCGTGATTCGACGCGAAAAAGAAGTTCGTTTGTTATTTTCTCTATTATTGTAGTAATTTTTTTTTTTAAATTACCGATAAACAGAATAAAGGACTTTTTGTTTTTGATACTGACTTTATCACAGAAAATATCAGGCTTGCCCTTCGGGCTCACCTGATATTTTACTGTGATAAAGTCAGTATCAAAAACAAAAAGTCCTTTATTCTATATTTAATATACAATTCCTAATTAATTTTTCGTGGTCAATATTTATTATCTTAGTGTAAAACATTGTTAAATATCAATATAGCTCATGCCACAATTTATAAATAAAATGACCAAAATGATATAATTGGTATAAAATTGAAGAAGTATTTGTTTTTTAAGTTACCATTTTCAATTGACAAACAAATCTAAAACCATACACCAAAAAGCACAATAAAACAAGGATGCGTATTGAATTGAAATGTGTAAAACAAATGGATACAATACATGGTGAATCAACAATATTATTCCTTTATCTATTTACTGTAAGTTCAAAATTATTGCCTCCTTTTCTTATTGTAATTTAAAATAAAATGAACACAGATGGGAGAACAATGATTGCGATTTCAGGAAAATCTGCATAAAGATATTGTTAATAACATCTGAATCTAAAGTTAATGTTGTTGATAATTCTAGAGTTTAAACTACTTTTGTAACATGTTCAGGAAAATTGTGTACATCTTAAAACAACCCATAGTCAATATGAAAAAGACAAAAAATCATGCCATCCTCAGTGGGTGATCTATCTCTGTATGTTTATTTTCAGACATAGGGTTTTGGCCAAAGAAAAGAAGAATGCAAGTAATTTTCAGTAGAATGTCAGAAAGTGGTATCATACGCCGAGAAGACCTTTTTCAGATTTGGGAACAAAAGGACTTCCGTCCAATTTTACGATACAAAGAGTTTATATTTAATATCCTCATTCATTTGGATATTCTGGCAGAGCAACGGAGATATGATACAGCTACAGGAAGTCGGTTACCAGTAGAGAACTTCTTTGTTCCCTGTATGGTCACACAAAGAAATACCACCAGCTTCATGAACACAGAATGTACACCAGAGAAAGCTATATGTTTGGCATTTGTTTTTAAAGGAACTGTTATACCACCAGCTTTGCCCAATCGTCTGATCAGTGCATGTTTGAGCATGTGGACTTTGAAGCAGTATGAAGGGAGAAAACTCCTCTTTTCAGGATTTATTGTAGTCTCATTTGACAAGGCACATGATGTTGTAGTATGTGTTGAAGGCAACAAGATTCTTCTTTACATAGTCCATAAAACCTCCGCTGGACTCATAGTGCCAGATATTGCCACTGGAGTTAAGGAATGTTTGGTTACAACAATGGAGAGAATTTCAGATTTCTATCAATCCACAATCGATGTAAAACGCAGCCAACAATCACCTTTCCATATTGAATATTCATGTTCAAATCTGAAATGCTTCATCAGTGAAGAAGAAGCTTTGCAGACCAATGAATGGGTTTGTGACGAACATAAACAAACACACGGAGCAGGACACTTTGCTGTTTGGAATCAAGATAAGGTATACGTTCATTGGTATTAGATGTATTATATGGTAATATTATTAGTTAATACATTCTAAGTTGGAATCAAGATAAGGTATACATTCATTGGTATTAGGTGTATTATATGGTAATATTATTAGTTAATACATTCGAAGTTGGAATCAAGATAAGGTAAACATTCATTGGTATTAGGTGTATTATATGGTAATATTATTAGTTAATACATTCTAAGTTGGAATCAAGATAAGGTATACATTCATTGGTATTAGGTGTATTATATGGTAATATTATTAGTTAATACATTCTAAGTTGGAATCAAGATAAGGTATACATTCATTGGTATTAAATGTATTATATGGTAATATTATTAGTTTATACATTCTAAGTTGGAATCAAGATAAGGTATACATTCATTGGTATTAGGTGTATTATATCGTAATATTATTGGTTAATACATTCTAAGTTGGAATCAAGATAAGGTATACATTCATTGGTATTAGGTATATTATATGGTAATATTATTAGTTAATACATTCTAAGAAAAATAACAACAAGATAGTGAATTGAAAAATGAGTTTTTAAATCAGTTTCTTTTCAGCAGAATTATTACAAAAATTAAAAAAAAAGGAGTAGTGTTATTATTAAATTAACATTTCCCGCCAAATCTCGGAGAAGTAAACAATTTTATGGTATGACTATTGCATACAAGAGAAACCAAATATAGAAGCACAAGCGTTCATAATGTACGGTTATTGGCTATTCTGTTTTGGTCCTGTTTGATTTTTATTATTCATTTGTATATAATTTTCACAGGAAAAAGAACAAGAACAGTGTGAACAGAACTGTCAAGGTAATATTTTTATTTGGTTAAATCTGTAATAGATAACAGTGGCGGATCCAGAAATTTTCATAAGTGGGGGCCCACTGACTGACCTAAGAGGGGGCCCCGCTCGAGTCACGCTTCAGTGATTCCCTATATAAGCAACCAATTTTTTTCCCTAAAAGGGGGTCCTGGGCGCCCCCCCCTAAATCCGCCTCTGGATAATGTGCATGATGTGTTTGTTAATCAAAATCTAAAGGCGATAATGTGTTAATCATTTGACAAAGGCATTGTGGAAAGATAATTGTGTTATAAAGTTTTTAAGACCATGTTAGCTATTTTCATCCTTTGCCATATGTTGTATTTCTGTACATACTTTCTAAAATATATGTCTTTGCAATTATAATGGCAATGTAAATGTTATCCAATATAAACATCTGTTAGTTTCAAAATAGTTGGATTGATCTTTGTTGAATATTTTTGTCACTGTTTAACATAGTTATGTTCCAATAATCCTTGTCCGTCTGTATATATGAAGAAAAGTTGTTCAATATTGAATGTTCAATATATGTCCACAATTGGTTTGGTTTCCGTCTCTAACTTTGGTTGCCTCAACTTAATGTTATAAGACTGATACGCTATGTGTATTTTCAATCATCACAGAACAAGTTTTACTTTTGGTTGGCATCACTTTTACCGTTCTCATGTTATGCTTCTATATAATTGTATATGCATCTGGGGCTTCATCTGTTTTCTATGAACCCATTCTTCATTTTTTCCTGCATAATGTTTTGAAGGGTGTTGTTTGTCTTTGTATTCTTCTATGTTTTGCCATTTTTATGGCAGTTTTTCCTCCACATATAATGCAAATTAAATGTCCTATTGATCTCGTATGCCTCCGTTTTAATTTTTTTTACCAAACATTACAATATGTAGTAAATGCATTTTCATCTGTTGTGACCAAAAAACATAACACTTGTCAAAGGACTAAATTCACTATACTATAAAAGTTTGTATAATTATAGGTTTACGAGATGATGCTTTGAATCAAATTCCAAGTGATGTTGAGCTTCAACGATTCTCATCAGGTTGTGACGAATCCACAATACAAAAGTTGGCCATACATCTTGGTATGACTTTGAAAGAATGGGAGAAACTCGTAACTGATTATCGTTGGATTGATATTGTCAAGTATAGAATACTGGTCAACTGGCGGGAAAAAAACTCAGGAAGATTCAGCAACCTAGCAAAAGCTTTAACAGATATGGATGTATCGACTCATACCCTTTGTCAGGTAAACTATTTTGATACACTTAGGGAACAAAAAAAACATAGCCCTCCCCCCCTGGAAGTCAAATGGTTGCTGTCTAGCATAACACATAATAATTTCATCCTTACTGACTGTTTTAGATCAACCAATATGTTGACCGTTTTTTTAAGACCTCAGCTGTAAACTACACTTTAATGAATTTTGGGTTTACATAATTGTCTAACCAAATCATAGAAATATATTATGTTCAAATAGAGTGAAAACAATTATATATACTGTAGCATTGTGAAAGCTGGGCCTAAATATATTTTTTTTTGTTCTATTATCTAATTTTACCTGTAACAGTATGAATGATAAATGTGTGATAGCTATTGCAACATGTAATCAATCTGTTGACATCATACTGCTGATGCATTATTATTCGTTGATAAGGGTTTTTTTTAGATTTCTCGGGTATAAGTTAACCAAGAAATAAAATGTTTAATTAAACATGTTGAAGACATATTTTCCATGGGATTTAACACAGACTGTGGTAAAACCATGAACGTAAATATATATCGACATCCAAGTTTTCCAAAATCCATGAAATTGGGTAACCATGCAAATATATGATTTCACAGTAGTACAAATTATGTTATTTAACATTGCTGATGCGTTTTAACAACCCATGCATACTTCAATTCTCACAGAAAATTCCTGCTACACATGAATAATTTTCTGAAAGTTCCTCCTTTCTGTAGGAGCGTTGTCATTGTTATTATCAACATTTCTTAATCTTGTCTCTCTGAGTTGAGAATATTTTGTATTCATTAAAACAGGAATATTAGGATTCAAACAACAATGTGTGAAAGTTTTTATATGGAAGACAACATTTCCTTAGAAGACAGAAATAAGAGGGATGGTTGATGGATGACTTATAATTAAAGATTTTAAGTCAGAAATTGCCATTAAGAATTACGTCCATCAAAATAATAAGAACAATATTGTGTCTCCGCTTGCTTAACAAATGACAACAGTAATATTATGCAACGAATATTAATTTATATCCGTGTAAATACTGTAAATACTGATCCACTATATTGGAGATTATAAAGTATTATTGAAATAAGATTCAAAGTATAACCCAACAATACCAAAATCACTGGGGTAAAGCTGATGACCGTAACTGCATTCACGGTCATCCCAAGATGTCCGATGAAAAATTAGGTCAGTATCTGTATTGTCTGTTAAAGTGTTTCTATATCATTTTCTTTACAAATCATATGTTGATACGATGTAAATTTATAAAAGATTCACACGGAAATCACTAATGACTACCGAGAAATGTGCATGAAACAGAAATTTCGATATGAAAAAATCGCCAAGATGACCGTAAATCACAATCGAGATGACCGTAACAGAATCAGCGATTCATAACAAGGGTGAGCGTAATTGGTTTTAAGATGACCGTAATTTATAAATGATGACCGTAACTTTTAAAGGATGACCGTCAATTTTAAGAAATATCCGTATTTATATAACTACCTTTTTTTTTAGCATCAAATGATTAATTGTGTTGGTATAAACTTATTTATATGGGAGTATTATCCTAGGTAGAAGAAAATAAGACGTGCTTCAAATAAATAGTTCACAATATGTATCTTTTTGTCGAGCCTGCAACTTTTGTTGCAGAAAGCTCGAAATAGGGATAGTGATCAGGCGGCGGCGTTAGCTCACTTCTTAAAAGCTTTATATTTTAGAAGGTTGAAGACCTGGATGCTTCATACTTTGTATATAGATGTGTAATGTTAAGAAGTTTCCGTCAGTCAGTCACATGTCCTATGTCCTTGACCTCATTTTCATGGTTCTGTGACCACTTTGTAATTGTGAATTCTTTCTTATTATAAGTAATAGGATAACTATATTTGGTATGTGCGTAACTTGCAAGGTCCTCATGCCAGTCAGACAGTTTTCACTTGGCCTCTAACTCATTTCATGGATCAGTGAACAAGGTTAAGTTTTGGTGGTCAAGTCCATATCTCAGATACTATAAGCAATAGGTCTAGTATATTCGGTGTATGGAAGGACTGTAAGGGGTGCATGTCCAACGCGCAGATGTCATCTGACCTTGACTTCATTTTCATGGCTCAGTGGTTATAGTTAAGTTTTTATACGACCGCAAAAATTAAAAAATTTTTGATCGTATATTGGTATCACGTTGGCGTCGTCGTCGTCGTCCGAATACTTTTAGTGTTCCCACTCTAACTTTAGTAAAAGTGAATAGAAATCTATGAAAATTTTAACACAAGGTTTATGACCACAAAAGGAAGGTTGGGATTGATTTTGGGAGTTTTGGTCCCAACATTTTAGGAAATAAGCATTTTCTTGGTTTTCGCACTATAACTTTAGTTCATGTAAATAGAAATCTATGAAATTTTGACACAAGGTTTATGACCACAAAAGGAAGGTTGGGATTGATTTTAGGAGTTTTAGTTCAAACAGTGTAGGAATTAGGGGCCAAAAAAGGGCTCAAATAATCATTATTCTTGGTATTTCGCACAATAACTTTAGTTCATGTAAATAGAAATCAATGAAATTTAAACACAAGGTTTATGACCACAAAAGGAAGGTTGGGATTGATTTTGGGAGTTGAGGTCTGAACAGTTTATATAGGAATTAGGGCCAAAAAGGGGCCCAAGTAAGCATTATTCTTGGTTTTCACACCATAACTTTAGTATAGAAAATAGAAATCTATGAAATTTAAACACAAGGTTTATGATCACTAAAGGAAGGTTGGTTTGATTTTTGGAGTTTTGGTCCCAACAGTTTAGGAATAAGGGGCCCTAAGGGTCCAAAATTGAACTTTTTTTGATTTCATCAAAAATTGAATAATTGGGGTTCTTTGATATGCCAAATCTAACTGTGTATGTAGATTCTTAATTTTTAGTCCCGTTTTCAAATTGGTCTACATTAAAGTCCAAAGGGTCCAAAATTAAACTAAGTTTGATTTTAACAAAAATTGAATCCTTGGGGTTCTTTGATATGCTGAATCTAGAAATGTACTTAGATTTTTGATTATTGGCCCAGTTTTCAAGTTGGTCTAAATTGGGGTCCAAAATTAAACTTTGTTTGATTTCATAAAAAATTGAATAATTGGGGTTCTTTGATATGCCAAATCTAGCTGTGTATTGAATCTAGAAATGTACTTAGATTTTTGATTATTGGCCCAGTTTTCAAGTTGGTCCAAATTGGGGTCCAAAATTAAACTTTGTTTGATTTCATCAAAAATTGAATAATTGGGGTTCTTTGATATGCCAAATCTAACTGTGTATGTAGATTCTTAATTTTTAGTCCCGTTTTCAAATTGGTCTACATTAAAGTCCAAAGGGTCCAAAATTAAACTAAGTTTGATTTTAATAAAAATTAAATTCTTGGGCTTTTTTGATATGCTGAATCTAAACATGTACTTAGATTTTTGATTAAGGGCCCAGTTTTCAAGTTGGTTCAAATCAGGATCCAAAATTATTATATTAAGTATTTTCAATTGCACAGTATTCAGCAATAGCAAGAAATCTTCAATTGCACAGTATTGTGCAATAGCAAGAAATTTTCAATTGCACAGTATTGTGCAATAGCAAGAAATCTTCAATTGCACAGTATTGTGCAATAGCAAATATTTTCAATTGCGCAATAGCAAGAAATATCTAATTGCACAATATTGTGCAATAGCAAGAAGTTTTCAATTGATTGGAGTTATCTTTCTTTGTCCAGAATAGTAGTTGAATCAACTTAAATCATTGTTTTATACAATAAACAATGTATATTCACTTTTACTACCAACTGATAAATTAAAACAATCTTTACAATTCAGTGATAACAAGCACCTTTTGTTACATTTTAATATTTTATGATGTATTTAAATGAGTAGTTATTGTTGCAAACTCCATTAGAAATTTGAATTGAGATCAGTTTTGGAAAATGGGAAAGGGGGATGTGAAAACAAAAATGGGGGAGGGGGTTTAAATTTTTCTCATTTCAGATTTCATAAATAAAAAGAAAATTTCTTCAAACATTTTTTTGAGAGGATTAATATTCAACAGCATAGTGAATTGCTCAAAGGCAAACAAAATATTTTAAGTTCATAAGATCACATTCATTCTGTGTCCGAAACCTATGCTGTGTCAACTATTTAATCACAATCCAAATTTAGAGCTGAATCCAGCTTGAATGTTGCGTCCATACTTGCCCCAACCGTTCAGGGTTCAACCTCTGCGGTCGTATAAAGCTGAGCCCTGCGGAGCATCTGGTTGTGTTTTGATCTGTTTTCTCATACTTTATGCAATAGGCCTACTATATGTGTTGTATGAAATGATTGTAAGGTGTACATGTCTAGCGGGCAGATGTCATCTGACCTTGACCTCATTTTCATGGTTCAGTGGTCAAAGTTAAGTTTTTGAGGTTTTGTCTTTTTATCTAATACTATATGTAAAAGGTCAACTATATTTGGTGTATGGAAATATTTTATGATCTATATGTCCGTAGCGCAGGTTTTATTTGACCTTGACCTCATTTTCATGGTTCATTGCTCAGTGTTAAGTTTTTGTGTTTTGGTCTATTTTTCTTAAACTATAAGCAATAGGTCAACTATATTTGTTGTATGAAAGCATCGTTAGCTGTACATGTCTGTCTGACATGGTTCATCTGACCTTGACTCATTTTCATGGTTCATTGATCTTTGTTTAGTTATCTTGGTTAATGATAAGTTTATGTGACAGTTGTAATAAAGCTTTATATTTAGGCAGCAACCATTTGATTTTCTGGGGGGGGCTATGGTTTTTTTGGAAAAAAAAGTTTGTTTCCAGTTTTGGGAGAAAAAAATAATTTGTTTTTGATTCTGAGAAAAAAAAATTGTTTGTTTCGCCCCCAGCTGCCACTATATGTAATGCTAAAATTGAAAGAAAAAAATTGTTTTCGACTTGTCGCGAAAAAAATAGATTGTACAAAAAAAAAAACCCATAGCCCCCCCAGAAAATCAAATGGTTGCTGCCTTAGGACTATCAACATAATATCAATGATTAGTAAAGAAGCGAGACATTTCAGCGTGTGCACTCTTGTTTATGGTAGAGGGTTTAATTTTTAAAATGAATTTGCAACAAGACATGCACATGAAAAAGTGGGGAAAACATGCAACAAAAGCGCGATTAAATGACACCTTACAAGTATAATGAAAAAAAGGCGGTGCACAGCCTACCTAAAAGTGAAGAGATTTTTTTTTCATTTCTGGGATTCCTTTAAATGACATAATCAATGCTAATGCGTGTACACCCATTGATATTATATCATCTTTGAAAATGTTTTTTTAAAATAATACGACCAAACTTGCAAAATAGATCCTTTAAATAGTCTTGTACGAATAGCATATCACAAGGGGGAACCTTGTCAATTTATATATATACAGAAATGTTGTTAATATATCAAGACAAATTAAGATTTTTATCTGCTTCCTCTGGAACCATACACATGGGCTCAATTACCGGATATTCAAATGTTTAATAAATGTTTTTTATGCCCCATTTATGGGCATTATGTTTTCTGGTCTGTGCGTCTGTTCGTTTGTCCGTATGTCCAGCTTCAGGTTAAAATTCTTAATCGAGGAAGTTTTTGATAACGTTGAAAGTCAACTTGAAACTTAGTACACGTTTTCCGTATGATATGATCTTTCTAATTCTAATTCCAAATTACAGTTTTATCCCATTCTTACGGTCCACTGAACATAGAAAATGATAGTGTAGATGAGGCATCCGTGTACTAGGGACACATTCATGTTTGAAATTCGTCAACTTTTCGTCATATCGCTGTCAATTTGTATTAAAATTTTAACGTCTTATCAATGAATATTTCATTGTTTTCGAGAAATATGCAGTTTACCATCATTGTCATGAACCCAAAATACGGCAAATAGTTAAAAAGAATTTAATAAAACATATTTATATCCGCTAACCGAGACAAACTCAACAAAAAGCTATGAATACAAATATGGATATTTCTTAGAATTGATGGCCATCCTTTAAAAGTAACGGTCAACCTTTATAAATTACAGTCAGACTTTACACATTACGGTCATCCTTTACAAGTAACGGTCATCTTTTTACCAATCACGGTCATCCATGTTATTTGTTACGGTCATCTTGAAAATATTTTGATGATGATTTACGGTCATCTTAGCAATTTTTTCAAATCGAATTTCCCGTTTCATGCACATTTCTCGGTAGTAATTGGTGATTTCCGTGTGAATCTTTTATGAATTTACATCGTATCAAAGTATGCTTTGTAAAGAAAATGATATAGAAACACTTTAACAGATAATACAGAAACTGACCTAATTTTTCATCCGACATCTTGGGATGACCGTGAATGCAGTAACGGTCATCAGCTTTACCCCTGTGAAAATGTTTTTTTATTCGACAAGTATATAAATCTTTTCGTATTTATCATATTATATGATATTTTGTAGGTTAAAAGAATAAGAAAAGGAGAGTATGGTATGTATTTTTATCATATCTGCTGAATCTGCGCTTAATTGCCTTTAAGGATAATTTATAGATTATATATATTGACAAGTGATCTTAAAAAACTTATCTACCAACGAATATTGTTTGATACATATTTGAACTTGCAGTGATGTTTTAACATTTGCATCATTTTGCATCAGAATAAAATCACTGTATAAGTGCTTCTTGCATGTATGTTTTTTACCATATCGGCTATAGGAAAACAAGGGGTTGAGATTTCACAGAACATGTTTAACTATTCCGCAATCATGCGCCTGTCCAAAGGCAGGAACCTCTAGTCAGTGTTAGTCATGTGTGATTTTTTAAAAATTTTGGTTCATTTATATTTTTCTGAGTACAGTGTGGAGTTGATTTCGGATTTTATAGGGTACAGCGCATGCTAGGTGTGGGATTTTGTGGCTGCTTGGAAGAGCTCTCCATTCTCAATTATATTAATGATTTTAAACAAAAACACATCCCTTTATTTCCTTTGTTCATTAAATATATGCATACCTGCCAACTTTTCAAAATGGCCATGGGGGTTTTGCATGCAAGATGGCTGTCATAGTCCTAAAAAAAAACTTCAAGGGGGACTGCAAATACATTTTAATGGTTGTTTTTTTTGGCTTCTTCATACTTTTATAAGCCTTCAGTCATAGTAATATTAATTGTTTTGTTTAAATTGTGGACAAAATTGCACTTTCAAAATTTCAATTTGGGAGCCTCCATGGGGGAAATCCCCCGCAAATAGTGACAGTTTGCAGGTTTGTATATGCATTGCATGATTTAAAACCAGTGACAGTGCTCCATAAAATTAAACTACTGTACCCCTAACTAGTCAACACATGGGCTGTGAGATAGAGTCTAGCATGTGTCAGGTGCTTTTACACTTTTTTAGCTCACCTGTCCCGAAGGGACAAGTGAGCTTATGCCATCACTTGGCGTCCGTCGTCGTCGTAAACTATTTCAAGAATCTTCTCCTCTGAAACTACTGGGCCAAATACTTTCAAACTTTAACTGAATGTTCCTTAGGGTATCTAATTTATAAATTGTATCCGAAGTTTTGATCTATCAACAAACATGGTCGCCATTGCTAAAAATAGAACATAGGGGTCAAATGCAGTTTTTGGCTTATAACTCAAAAACCAAAGCATTTAGAGCAAATCTGACATGGGGTAATATTGTTTATCAGGTCAAGATCTATCTGCCCTGAAATTTTCAGATGAATCAGACAACCCGTTGTTGGGTTGCTGCCCCTGAATTGGTAATTTTAAGGAAATTTTGCTGTTTTTGGTTATTATCTTGAATATTATTATATACACATGGAAAAAAGTATTGCAACACCTTGATTTTTCAAAAATTGAAAAATCAGCCTCTTTTTTTGGATGATATATAATAAGATATTTGTATAATATTATTGAAACATAGTTTATGATAACATTGGCATTGAAACGAACAAAAAATGTTTAAAAAAAAATGATTTATATAACCACAATTTTAATAACGAAATGAAGCGTTTTTTGTACAAAAAAATGCATTTTACAACTTTGACTGTAGTCGAACTTTACAATGTCAGACATTTCAAAATTAATCTTCAGATGACTGTTCACATCATGGTTGATCGTTACACGCCAAAGAATTAGTACTTTGTGCGCAGCCTCCATTCAAACGGATAACCGCATCTTAACGTCTTCTGATTCCTGCCAAAAATCGACTAATTTGTTGCAAAGGTAGCAGCAACCATTTCTGATGAAGGGCATTGTTTATTTCATGATGTGTTTGAACTGGGGTGTCCTTTCGCGCACTTCCCGCCCAATAGTGTCCCATATATGCTCGATATGGTTCAAATCTGGGCTACGATCCGTCCACGGAAGATGACCCGAATTCCATTGGAACAATGAATCTTCCTCCATGATGCTAATTTTCAATTTTAGCGAGCTCTGCACTACATTGGATACGGAAAACTGTGTGTCTGTTCGTGAACAAAGGTCTCCGAAATGGTCTTATCGCACGATAACCAGTAGCGATGAGTCAATCTCGAACAGTTCTTGTTAAAAGGTCCCTGTATGCCAAACACTCTCTATTTTGGATTGTATTGTATGCAAGGGGTTTCCTTCTGACCAACCTTTTTTATGCTTGATTTTCCCTAGCAAATGGTATAGAGGGTCTTCTTTATTTCGGAAGGTCTTTAACATCGTTTAGTGCCATTTTTAATTCTCAAAACGACTTCTAGTGGAATGGTGATGACCAACAATACGTGCAGTTATTACAGCGACCTCCTGCTTCACTCATGCTGATAATCTGTCATCTTGCTGCAGTTAAGAGTTGTCGATGACCCATTACAAGGTGTCAATCACATAACTTTAAAATTTTGGTTATTTAAAGTGTTGAAAACAATGAGGATGAAAACACCTGTTTTGCTGTTTACGGGTACAGTAGCTGCATGTGCAGATAAAAACTTACCGAGTCGGTATTTATTGATTAAACTCAGGTGATACTTAAATAATGTTTAAGTAGTTCTATTTTATCAAATTATATCACAAAAAAATAAAAAGTGTTTTTTTAATTTCAATTTCAATTTGGTGTTGCAATACTTTTTTCCATGTGTATAGATAGAGATAAACTGTAAACAGGAATAATGTTCAGCAAAGTAAGATTTACAAATAAGTCAACATGACGGAAATGGTCAGTTGACCCCTTTAGGAGTTATTGCCCTTTATAGTCAATTTTTAACCATTTTTCGTAAATCTTAGTAATCTTTTACAAAAATCTTCTCCTCTGAAACTACTGGGCCAAATACTTCCAAACTTTAATTGAATGTTCCTTAGGGTATCTAATTTATAAATTGTATCCGAAGTTATGATCTATCAACAAACATGGTCGCCATTGCTAAAAATAGAACATAGGGGTCAAATGCAGTTTTTGGCTTATAACTCAAAAACCAAAGCATTTAGAGCAAATCTGACATGGGGTAATATTTTTTATCAGGTCAAGATCTATCTGCCCTGAAATTTTCAGATGAATCAGACAACCTGTTGTTGGGTTGCTGCCCCTGAATTGGTAATTTTAAGGAAATTTTGCTGTTTTTGGTTATTATCTTGAATATTATTATAGATAAAGATAAACTGTAAACAGGAATAATGTTCAGCAAAGTAAGATTTACAAATAAGTCAACATGACGGAAATGGTCAGTTGACCCCTTTAGGAGTTATTGCCCTTTATAGTCAATTTTTAACCATTTTTCGTAAATCTTAGTAATCTTTTACAAAAATCTTCTCCTCTGAAACTACTGGGCCAAATACTTCCAAACTTTAACTGAATGTTCCTTAGGGTATCTAGTTTGTAAATTGTATCCGAAGTTATGATCTATCAACAAACATGGTCGCCATTGCTAAAAATAGAACATAGGGGTCAAATGCAGTTTTTGGCTTATAACTCAAAAACCAAAGCATTTAGAGCAAATCTGACGTTGGGTAATATTGTTTATCAGGTCAAGATCTATCTGCCCTGAAATTTTCAGATGAATCAGACAACCCGTTGTTGGGTTGCTGCCTCTGAATTGATAATTTTAAGGAAATTTTGCTGTTTTTGTTTGTTATCTTGAATATAATTATAGATAGAAATAAACTGTAAACAGCAATAATGTTCAGCAAAGTAAGATCTTCAATTAAGTATATTTGACCAAAATTGTCAATTGACCCCTTAAGGAGTTATTGCCCTTTAAAGACTTTTTTCACAATTTGTTCATCATGTTGACTTACTTTAAAAAATCTTCTCCTTTGAAACTGCTGTATCAATTTCAGCCAAACTTAGGCTAAATGAGTTTCAGAGTATCTAGTATAAATTTTATATTTTATTTCCTTGTATGTCAAGAAACATAGCTCCTATGGCTAAAATAGAACATAGGAGAAAATGATTATTTTTTTTAGCTTTTGAAGAAAATAGGACGATCCAAAAAACATTTAAATAAATTGAAAAGCCAAAATAATCATTGATGAGAGATTTAACCAAAAGAATTAAGGTGAGCGATTCAGGCTCTTGAGAGCCTCTTGTTTTTTATTTCAATACATGCTTCACATGAGGCATGGTAGTACGTACATGTACATCGAGAGATACAAAAATCGTGACAAGCAACACGAAGAGAGGTCAGCCTTTTAGATACCCAGTGACTAATATTTGTAAATCTTAAAAAAAAAAAAATTAGATGGCTTATATATACTTGATGGTATCAATTGGTTTTCTTTATTCTGTAATCATTAACTCCTTATAGTCTTTATTCGAGAATTGACAGACACCAAAGGAATGTTTAAAAAGTCGATAACCAAAACTGAAAAAAACATTACACTGATCAACATGAACCTTACAAAAACCGGAATACATACTAATGGTAACCCCTGTAGATCATTGTCATCAATCACAATAGTTCAGTATACATTGGAAAGGGGCCTCTATGTTAGTGTGTCAGTGCGTCCAGAAATTGATTTCCACGCTCCAACTTGAGGTGTATTCTTTTAAACATGGAGACATTGCTGATCTTTAACCCCCTGCCTGTTCCTTAACTAAGTTTGCCTCAACCAGAAAGTTTGAAACTTGAGTACAGTATTTATTACCATAAAACACAGACCAAGTTTGAATTTCGGTGGAATGACTATTAATTTAAGAGATGATGTATACAGCAAAATTTTGAAAATATATTTTTTCCATTTTTTACTGAAAGATGACTTAGGCTTTTTAGGGTAACATTTAAAGTCTTTATTACTTTTTTGGACATAATATACACAATATGTATGTACACATTCATGCATTGTTGGACAAAGGATAATCTTCAAGATCAAGAAATAGCATCAACAGAAACTTTGCATTTTTTAAATTCTGTTGTTTACTGACTAATTGATTCAATTCTTACAGATACCATTACACTGAAAGCAGCTGTTAATTGAAGGCGACACAAGGGGTTCCGCAGAACCCTTTACAAACTGAGCTGTATAGTAAAGAATAACATTATGTATCCATTTTAGTCATGTTGATGACCTATCTAATATTGTCATGTTCCTTTTAAAAACTAAATATTATTGCTCATTGAGAACATTAAACCCTTTCAATTATTAATTTGTATTTCATTTTATGTTGATATGATGTTTTTTTTCTAGATGATTTTGAAGACTCCGATGTCATCATAACTAAAGATTTATGTCTTTTTATTGTTATTTATTTACAGATATCAGCGAGGAATACATGGATTTGATTCCAACCGATGAAATACTAGATGAACTGGCACAAGTAATAGGAGTTGTATCATTCCAACTGGGTATAGAATTAGAACTACCAATAACATCATTAGATATTATACAGTATAACAATGATCGGAATTTAGTGGCACAATGTAAAGACATTTTATATGAATGGAGAGAGCAGGGAGTCAGGCCAACCATAGGTGTTCTCGTCAATGCTTTGGTAAATGTAGGGAGAGGTACCAAGTGTTTGGAGGAGATCATCAAAAGTAAAGGAGTGAAGAAATATACCCCACAAGAAAAGGTTGAAGAGGAGAAACAAGGAAAGTTAAAGACATTAATGAAAAAAATGAATCCTTTTCAGAAGAAGAAATAGTACTAAAACTATTCAGTCAATATGATTTAATATTGATGTATGTCATACCGTTGCATGTTTGTGTGTTGTTTCAGGGAACAATTGTTATCGTTTTTGGTGAAGTCTTAATGTAAATAATGTTAACATTCATCAGCACGAAATCAAGAAACAAAACATGGTTATTAAGCATGTTAAGACATTACATAGCAAATTTACATAATAGTAGTGTAGCATTATAAATTCAGGATAGCGACGCAGGCTGATTAGCTCCCCTAGTTCATATAAATATCAAAAATAATAAAAGAAACATAACATTGTTAACAAGACTGTACATAGAGAATTCATATAACAATAGTGTAGCATGTAAATCCAGGTGAGCCCAAGTTTCTCCACAGGTTTATATTAGTTCATGTCACCTGTAGAGCTGTTCATCCACAGGCTTAATGGAGTTCATATTACTTATGGAACAGTTAGTTCTGACACAGGAAAAAGGGAGTTCATATAACTTATGGACCAGTTAGTTCTGACACAGGATGAAGGGAGTTCATATAACTTATGGAACAGCTAGTTCGTCAGTTTTTTTGGAGTTCATGTCACATGCATGTTGAGAAGTTAGTTCCTCCAGAGGTTTAAAGAAATTCATGTCAACAGTTGAACAGCTAGTTCATCTTCTAATTTAAGGGAATTCATTTCATTAGTGGAATATCTAGGATCTCCTCGGATCTTAGGGAGTTCACGTCACAAGTGAAGCAGTTAGTTTCTCTGCAGGTTTAATGGATTTTATGTCAAAAGCTAAGCAGATAGTTCCTCCACAGATTTAGGGAGTTCATATCACTAGTGGAGCAGCTGGTTCCTTCACAGGTTTAATGAAGTTTCTGTTCCAAATCGAGCATCTAGTTTCTCTACTGGTTTTAGGGAGTTCCATACCTGTCAACCTCTGAATTTGAAAATGATCATAACACGTATGAACTTTTTCGGTCCAATTTTAGTA
Organism: Mytilus edulis; assembly: GCA_019925275.1. Taxonomy (NCBI): domain Eukaryota; kingdom Metazoa; phylum Mollusca; class Bivalvia; order Mytilida; family Mytilidae; genus Mytilus; species Mytilus edulis. The sequence goes on from JAHUZM010000059.1 coordinate 115,575, forward strand.
TTCAGTTCACGTCACTTATGGAGCAGCTGGTTCCACCAATGGTTTTAAGAAGTTCATGCACTAGTGAAGCAGGTAATTCCTCCAAAGGTTTTGGGTAGTTTATGTCACTAGTGAAGCAGCTAGTTCCTCCACATGTTTAACGGATTTCCTGTCACAAGTAGAGCAGATAGTTCGTCCACTGGTTTAAGAAAATTCATGTTACGAGTGCAGCAGCTACTTCCTCTTGATTTAAAACTGTGCATGTCCTTAGTGCAGCAGCTTGTTCCTCCACAGGGTTAACAGAGTTTCTGTCACAAGTTGAGCAGCTAGTTACTCCTTTGATTTAATGGATGTCATGTCACTTGTGGAGCAGCTAGATCATCCACAGGTTTAAGGGAGTGCATACTACTAGCGGTGCAGCTAGTTCCTCAACTTGTTTTATGGAGTTTATGTCACTAGTGGAGGAGAAAGTTTCTCTTTTGATTTAAAAAGTTCTTTTCCATAGAGAAGCAGCTAGTTTCTCCACAGGTTTAGTAGTGTTTATGTCAAAAGTGGGACAGCTTGTTCATCTGCTGTCTTGAGGGAGTTAAGATGTTAAGAGTGAAGCAGCTGGTATCTCTTCTGCGCTTAGGGAGTCCATGTCACTTGTGGAAGAGCTAGTTACTTCCCGTAATTTAGGTAGTTCATATCACTTGTAGAGCAGCTAGTTACTCCTCTGATTTCAGTGAGATTATCTCACTTGTGGAGCAGCTATAGCTAGTTACTTCTCTGATTTTAGAGAATCCATGTCACTTGTAGAATAACTAAATACTCCTCTGATTTTAAGGAGATCATATCACTTGTGGAGCAGCTAGTTACTCCTCTGATTTTTTGGGAATCCATATCACTAGTCAAGCAACAAGTTACTCTTCTAATTATAGGGACTTCATATCACTTGTGGAGCAGCAAGCTACTTCTCTGATTTTAGGGAGTTCATTTTACTTGTGGAGAAGCTAGTTCCATCTCTGGTTTAAGGGAGATCATGTCACTTGTGGAGCAACTAGTTCCTGCTCTGATTTTAAGAAGATCATATCACTTGTGGAGCAGCTAGTTACTCCTCTGATTTAAGGGAGTTGATATCAATTGCGGAGAATATAGTTACATATCTGATTTTAAGGAGATCATATCCTAGTAGAGCAGCTAGTTTCTCCTCTGAATTTAGAGAGATAATATCCCTTGTGTAGCAGCTAGTTACTCCGCTGATTTTAGAAAGATCATATCACTTGTGGAGCAGCTAGTTACTCGTCTGATTTTAGAAAGATCATATCACTTGTGGAGCAGCTATTTACTCCTCTGATTATTTGGGAATCCATGTCCTGGTGGAGCAACTAGTTACTCCTCTGATTTTAGGGAATTCATATCACTTGTGGAGCAGCAAGTTACTTTCTGATTTTAGGGAGTTCATTTTACTTGTGGAGAATATAATTACACGTCTGATTTTTAGGAGATCATATCCTGGTAGAGCAGCTAATTTCTCCTCTGAATTTAGAATTTGGAACTTTGGATCCTCAATGCTCTTCAACTTTGTAATTGTTTGGCTTTATAAATATTTTGATATGAGCGTCACTGATGAGTCTTATGAAGACGAAACGCGCGTCTGGCGTACTAGATTATAATCCTGGTACCTTTGAGAACTATTTAGAAAAATAATATCACTTGTGGAGCAGCTAGTTACTCCTCTGATTTTAGGGAGCTCATGTTCTGGTGGAGCAGCTATTTACTCCTCTGAGTTTTTGAGAATCCATGTCACTTGTGGAATAGAAAGTTACATCTCTGATTTAGGGAGATCATGATTATCACTTGTAGAGCAGCTAGGTAATCCTCTGATTTTAGGAGTTTATGTCCTGGAGGAGCAGCTAATTCCCCCTCTTATTTTGGGTGTTCAAGTCATGATGGAGCATCATGTTTCCAATCTCTTGTTTCTCCTCTGATTTCATTTTATTTGTTAATTCCATCATTGTAGATTGCTCACATATTTATTATTATCTCATGTCTGACTAATTGTGTCATTAAAATAAAAACATGTTCTTCTGTTGTTGGTTTACTTAGTACTTAGTCCAGCTGAAAAATTCGAGTCAACAAAAACAGAGACACAATACATAAGTAAAACAAACAAAACGAGAACCACAGTCTTCAAATACAACACAGAAAACTGAAGATTTAGCGACACGAACCCAATGAAAAGAATGGTTATGACTGTTGGTAAAATACAAAATAAGTTTGCAATGAGATTTTTTTTTAAATGCATAAAAGGTAATAAATAAAGGCAACAGTAGTATACCGCTGTTCAAAACTCATAAATCCATGGACAAAAAACAAAATCGGGATAACAAACTAAAACCGAGGGAAACGCATTAAATATAAGAGGAGAACAACGACATAACACTAAAATGTAACACATATAGACAAAATCCCACGAGAATAACAAATATAACATATATATATAACATCAAAACCAAATACATGAATTTGGGATAGACAAGTACCGTGACACGTCTTATCGCAATGTGAATTTACACTAAAAAATAAAAGAAAACAAACGACACAACGTTATAGTGTAATACACACAGAAACGAACTATAATATAACAATGACCATATTCCTGACTTGGTACAGGGCATTTTTAAAGGAAAAAATGGTAATAAATTACGCTTCAAAAAATTAGAATTTTAAAACAAATTCAGCCTACACTTTTTGTTTGATGAATTAAGTAACTATAAAGGATACTTTTTTTATGTAATAAGTAACTACTATCATTTAAATAGTCGAAACCCACTTGTTATACTTGAGGGAGACAGGGAGAAAGGGGGTGGGAGAAAGGAGAAAAAATTGGAGAAAAAAATAAAATATATCTTTTTTCCGGTAAATTAAAAAAAATAAAATAAGGAGAAGAGGGGTGGGAGAATGGAGAAGGGTACCCCTGTCCTCCCCCTCATACTTTGTCTGACTTGATATTAAAGAAAAGTGTATTTCAAGATGCAGATCGAGGATTTTCAAAGGGTCTGGGTCCCCAATATTTGTAGTGGGAAGTATAAAACATTTATGTTTTAACCAAAGATGTAGCATAAGAGAATAGAGAAAAAAAAGGTCAAAAAAAGGGGCCAAATACAAGCATTTTTGTAGTTTCCGGAAAATTACTTGTGTGTGAGTGTATGGATCTCTCTGACATTGTACCATAAGGTTCCATATCACAAAGGGAAGTCTGGGATTGAGTTTGGGGTAATTTCCCTAAACAAGCAGAAATAAGGAGCCAAAAAGGGCCAAAAACAAGCATTTTCCTAGTTTCAAGTAGCCAACTTGTGTTTAAGTGAATGGATCTCTCTGAAATTGTACTACGAGGTTCCATACTACAAAGGAAAGGCTGAGATTGAGTTTGGGGGTAATTGCGCCAAGGAGGGATTCAAAAAGTTTGGGGGTCCAATTTTTTTAAGGGGTTATTATTTTTTTATTTTTCAAATTTCCAATTTTTGAAAAGTTTCAAGAAGAAAAAAGAAACCTTCAATTGCACAGTATTGCGCAATAGATTTGTAAGATCTTTGACCACATTTATTTTGTTTTAGAAACCTATATTATGTCAAAAATTTGATCACAATCCAAATTCAGACAGTATCAATAAAATTGAGAAAGGAAATGGGAATGTGTCAAAGCGACAACAATCCGACCATAGAGCAGACAACAGTCGAAGGCCACTAATGGGTCTTCAATGTAGCGAGAAACTCCCGCACCCGGAGGCGTCCTTCAGCTGGCCCCTAAATCTTGCATATTTTGTCTAAATTTGCCCTAACTGTTCAGGGTTCGACCTATGCGATCGTATCAGGCTACGCTCAGCGAAACATTTTATTAATGATTTTATTTTAGAGAATACATGCATTAGTGGAGCAGTTAGTTCGTTCATTGGTTTTAGGGAGTTCATGTCACTTGTGGGACAGCTAGTTTCTCCTTAAGGAGTTCATGTCAAAAAATCACATGGAACAAATCATCAGTTGACTCTTAATATGATAATTGACTCATAATTTAAACATTCAGTTTAGTTCTTTTTAAATACTTAATATAGATATACGCCAGCCAGAGATCAACACCGTTTTTTCTTAGACAAACTATCTGTCTGTTCATTTTTTGTGTTGTTGAGTTGCTGTCTCATTCAGGTATAATAAACTGTCTGACAGGTCTCGACTATAATGACCTGTTACAAAGCAACATTTCTGTCTGTTTCAAACATTCTCTCTTTTTTCAGTGGCAGTCTAAATTACCCGTCCTTTATCTTGGTCGACCTACATGTACCTTGCAGAACCTACCTATGATCATTATTAGTATTTCTTGTCCTTCATCCTGGATGAACTATTTGCCACTGGACATTAAGCAAACACAAATCAATCAAACGATCAGTGACGTATACCCTAGATCCCTTTTTAGTCAAATATTTTATACATTTTGTTGTATTTCTTGCAATATTACAACGTAATTATGTCATGGAAAGTTTTGATGATATCAGCTTAGTAAACGAAGGACAACTTCACCAATCCTTAATACCTGCAAGGAATATCAATTATCATACATGTATCATCAGTATGTGAACCAGAAACTTATATGTTATATGGGACAATATGGTGTGAACTTGAAGGTACACACATGATGATGTAACATTGTGAACTGCTATTATTTTTGAAAGACCTCTATTTAATGTTTCTAATGATTAATTGTATGAGAAAAAAATAGCTTTTCAGTTTCAATGATAATCATTTCCAGACTCGAGGCAATTAAATACTCGAAATATTGTAGAGACCTCTGTCTAATGTATTAAGTCCGTACTTTGATCTCGAGGTTGGTTTAATTTCTATGCAGGTGGGTTGCTGTCACATTGATATCTTCTTCGTTTCTTCTTTCGTTGTATGAAACCAATTTCACTATGCACCAAACGTATTTTTTGGATTGATCATGTGTGAGCTAAGTATAGAATTGACAATGGAAACGGGGAATATGTTAAAAAGACGACAACCCGACCAAAGAGCAGAAAACAGCCCAAGGCCACTAATGGTTCTTCAAAACAGCGAGAAAATCGTGCACCTGGAGGCAGAGTTCAGCTGGCATCTAAACAATAATGCATACTAGGTCAGCAAAATGGTCCGTGTATATCTGCGTCCATTCGTTTTTCGTTTTGAAATATCATAAACAAAAAACAAAAAACGAAAGTGTTTTCATTTTTTGTTTTTGATTTCTTAAAAACCAAAATGAAAAACAAAAGTGTTTTCGTTTTTCATTTTTGATTTCACAAAACAAAAATCGAAAAACAAAAGTATTTTCATTTTTCATTTTTGATTCTCAAAATCTAAAATCGAAAAATGAATTTATCTTTCCCCACACTGTTTAATTGTCATTCAAAACATGACAATGTTGTCATTTGTCATTCATTTAAAGGTCGTTAAAGTGTATACATGCACACGGTGGTCAGATCAATACTACTTTAATCGAAGATAATGTCGGCGGATGCAAAAGTCTTTATCAATCTAAACAATAAGGGTGCGTGATCTTTATTACTTTTAAGTTTAGAAAGGTCGATCCAAGATTATTAGAATTGATGACCAAGGTCCATCTGCCAGTATTTTAAGATTTACGAGGACGATAATGTATTTTGCTTGATCAAATTTTAAAAATTTCTGCAATTTCACAATTCAAACTGGGATATTAAAGCCTTCAATTGGTTTGCCATTAGAGCCTATAAGGTGTTAATTTTGCTTATTTGTGAAGACTATAAGGTGACATTAACTAGAGGCCGTTGATGGGGGATTGTGGAATTGAGAATAGTGGACAAAAAATATAAATGATAGAGACAATGGACTAAGAAATAAATAAAATAGTTAGAATAATGGTGTTTAAAATGTAATGATAAGAGAATAATTGTCAAAAAGTATAAATAATAGAGAAATATGGCCTAAAATATCAAAGAATACAAAAATTAAGAACCCCGAATCCAGACCATCATACTAGTTGCCTTAATGAACGTTAGTTTGTCTCTGGGAGATTGTTATTGGTTATCATACGGTTTCCGTCCTTATTTCTATGTCTATTAATTGAGAAGCCTGCTTTCATTATTTTCCAACATTTTACATATCACATTATAAAAAAAGACTATTATTTTGCAAACTACCATAGATTTCCGGTAATTGTTCTGCATAGCCACACCACATTGGAGTCCCTGTAATTTTTTTTCAAGTGGACCTGATCAGTTACCCAACCTACCCCATCATTACATAAAAGTTAATAAACAAATGTCTACGGAAATACTTCTTTCCGCACAATGTGTAAAGGGGAGCTGGGTAGCTGATGTCTGCTGGAGAAAAAAATCAAGGTTGCTGTTTAGCTTATATTTTTTCAAAGATAGGTCCACCGAAAATGTAATAAAAATTGTCCTCACTAGGTGCAAAGGGAAGCTGGGTAGCTGGGTAGCTGGGGTCTACAGTAGAAAAATCCAAGGTGTTGTTCTGCTTAGTTTTCTTTCTAAAGTAGGTCTTAAGTTCAGGTCGTATACCCTACCCAACCCTTACCGGACAGTTAATAAAAAAATTCTGCAGCAATACTTTTATCTGCACTAGGTGAGAACGTAAGCTAGAGATCTAGGGCCTACTTGATCAAAATTACAAGTTAATTTATAGCACGGATCTATCTTTTTTAAGCTAATAAATAATTTACTTGCCCACCATACTTTGAATACAAAAAATAAACCTTTTGTCCAGTCATATTTAAGCGAAATCCACTAGTTCAGAGGTAGAATGTTTTGTAAAAACAGTTTTCTGTGGCAAAAAAAAGTTAAAGCACGAGTGCAACTTTCTTTTCTTTTAATGCATAATTATTATAACTTTTCATGAACTATTTGACAGGATCCCGATAATAAGGAAAGCTATTTTTGCCATCATTAAAAAAAAATCCTAATTATTTACGATTCTATATATAAAACATTTTCAGGATCAGGGTACACCAGCCTCATATGATAAATCCTTTGTAAATAAACTGGAACGTGAACTAAACATTATAGAAGATAATATTGAATTGAATATGGAAACTGATGCACCAATTACATTTGCTGAAGTAAAACTGGTCATTTCAAACCTTAAAGTAAACAAATCAGCAGGTCCAGATAGAATTGTGAATGAAATACTCAAACACTCACAACCTGTGATAATTAATTCTATTGTAAAAGTTTTTAATTTGATTTTAAAGACAGGTAATTATCCAGATTCTTGGAAATTATCTTTCATGATCCCTTTACATAAAAAAGGTGACAAGTTAGACCCTAATAATTATAGAGGCATTTCTCTTATAAGTAATCTACCAAAAATTTTTAATGCCATATTAAATAATAGGCTAATCAAGATTGTTGACAAACAATTAAGTGATTGTCAGTTTGGTTTCAGAGAAAATCACAGAACAGCTGATAGCATCTTTTTATTAAAGTCCTTGATTAATAAATATTTACATAAAGAGAAAAAAAAGATTTATGCCTGCTTCATAGATCTGAAAAAGGCTTTTGATTCAGTATGGAGAACTGCTTTACTTTATAAATTATGTAAAATGGGTGTTGGCAAGTCTTTTTATAGAGTTATAAAACAACAATACTTAAATACTAAATCATCTTTAAAATATAAAGATTATGTATCAGAATATTTTAATATTGCTAGAGGGGTTAAACAGGGAGACACACTAAGTCCCACTTTATTTAATGTCTTTATAAATGATATTGTAAAAAATTTTGAGGGAAATGATTCAAGTCCCCTTAAACTTATAAATAGTAAGGTAGGATGCCTTCTTTTTGCGGATGATCTTTTAATCCTCTCAGAATCAAAAGAGGGTCTACAAAACAGTTTAAATAACGTTAAATTATATTGTAACAAATGGCAACTCTCTTTGAATACAAACAAAACTAAATCCATGATTTTTAGTCAGTCAAAACATAAAAGTGAAACATCACATATTTACTATGAGAATAAAGCCATAGAGAGTGTAACAGAATATTCATTTTTGGGAATGTTGATAAAATGTAATGGAAATTTATCACAAAGTACTTTAGAGCTGACAAAAAAAGCAAAAAAAGTATTTTTTGCAATAAAATCATATACTAAATCATTGAATAATCTACCTATAAAAGTAGCAAATAATCTTTTTGATTCTTTAGTAAAACCAATTATGACCTATAATTCAGAAGTAACATATTTGGATACATATATTTCTTTTCATCGAGCCAAAAGCAGAGCCTTAACTTCAGGAAAAGAAATTAATCAACTTGATTTTATAGACAAAACCCCCATAGAAAATATGCATCTTAAATTTTGTAAATCTACTCTAGGGATAAGAAAAAATGCATCCAATTTAGGAGCAAGAGTTGAATTAGGAAGATTGCCTATAGAATGTTTTATTAAAACACAAACCCTTTTATATTTAGCTAGACTATATAATAATAATATTAATCCATTGTTAAAGGAAGCTTTTTCTCTAGCACAGTCTCTAGATTTGACAGGAACTTACTCATGGTATACATATGCTAAAAATATTGTTAAAGAGACTAACGTTGACCTTAATATTCTTTCTACTTGTAAGGACATAAAAGATGTAAATAAAATAAAAAACGATATAAAGTTAAAAATGAAAAATAGATATGAAGATTTAATTCAAAATAAATTTCAAAACATCGATGATAAAAGTAAATTTTTTCTCTATAAAAAACTTAAAAAAGATTACAAACTAGAATATTATCTAAATACATCTAATTTTCAGATAAGGAGATTAATCACTAAATTTAGAATAAGTGATCACTCCCTCTTGATTGAAAAGGGGAGATATTTTAAAATCCCAAGAGAGGAACGTCTTTGCCATAAATGTAAAATACTAGAGGATGAGAAACATTTTTTACTATATTGTGAGTATAATAAAACTCTAAGAAATGAATTTTTTCATCACATATGTACAGAAAATAATAACTTTAATAATTTAAATGAAGAAGAAAAAGTTCATTATTTACTAAATCCATCATCGCCTTTACAAACAAATAAGTTAGGATCCTTCTTGAAAAAGTCATTAGAACTGAGGGCAGGGGACTCTTAACAACTTGTTTGTTGTTATAAATTTTAATGCTGTTGATATTTTGTATGTTTAATATGTATGTATATATGTTTATTGTGTTTATTGTATTAATATATGTTGTTCACAAACTGTAAAGTTTATATGACAATAAAATATTTGATTTGATTTGATTTGATATAAACACTCAAAGTGTTGACTATTCAAAATGTAAAGCGGGCATACGCTGTGTAATATATCGAAAGCGATTGATTTTGCCTTTATATAACTAATAATTACATAATATGTATGTTTCATTATAACTCGTTATTCTGATTGGCTAACTGCACATCTCATGTAATTCCTTACGCAATTGCATTACACAATGAAATTCATCATTCATGATGACACGAGGTCCACAATAAAGTGCAAAGGTGAATTTAATAAAAACTTGATAAAAATCGTGTTTTCATGATCCTAGCTAAAAAATGTAATTATAAATATTGAATGCTTCTTTTTGTAACTTCATAGGGTTGTAAAAGCTTTGACCGTGCGCACATTTTCAGAATGAAGCGCTTCCGCGTTTCATACAAAATGTATTTCGGTCAACGCTTTACACCTCAATGAAGTAACAAAAAATAGCATTCAATTCTTAAATGAACCAGAAATGAAATTTTAAAATTCATTGAATAGTGTATTTTACTGTTTAATTATATATTAAAAATTGATGATATAATGGTTATATATTGATAAAAACATTTGAAGTACGTTTGAGTCTTATGCAATATTTGTGTTTATATATTTGAAAACTGGCTGCTACCGACTGGCTGCTTGAGCCTAGTCTCACAAACTCCGCATTTTCATTACAGCCGATTACATTGAGTGTGTAGACAAAGGTAATATCTTTGGATCGCTTGTTTGTTAGCTGAACTATGAAGTAACTAGGTAAGGTATACCACCCTCCTGTAGAAGGAGCCTAGTCCTACAGACAGATTGATTGGTTATCTGTCGAACTAGTCTACACTTAAAGGAGGGTAGCTTACCTAACCTAGTAATACAAGCAAGCCAACCAAGGATGTGCTACCTTTGCCTACACACTCAATGCAATCGGCTGTAACTTCTTTACATTACAGGTTGCAACACCTTGCCAAATCATTGGGTTCCAATAAACGTTTGGAAAATTAAGTCAATGTGCTTTCCCATAGGGTTTTATGCAGAACAATTACCGGAAATCTATTATGGAAACTTGCAAGAACAATATCAAAATCGAAATCTTACTGAACAATGAAGTTACTCACATTAAGAAAGGTTGAGACATTGAAGGCCAACTATTTTTTTTTATTCTTGCGTGTCTTATTATAATCAGACGGAATTGTTAGAGTTTACAAAGAAATTTTAATATTAAGACAAAAATTAATGTAGAGTTTCATTGGTGAAATTAACACTACAATACAAATAAAGGATTCTCAAATGATCATGACATTTGCTTGTAGTAAAATGATCAATCAATCAATCAATCAATCAATTGATCAATCACAATTAGTCAATCAATCAATTGATCAATTGATCAATCAATCAATTGATCAATCACAATTAGTCAATCAATCAATTGATCAATTGATCAATTGATCAATCAATCAATTGATCAATCAATCAATTGATCAATCAATCAATTGATCAATCAATCAATTGATCAATCAATCAATTGATCAATCAAACAATTGATCAATCAATAAAATTGAGAATGGAAATAAAAAATGTGTCAAAGAAACAACAGCCTAACCAAAGAGCACAGCCGAAGGCCACCAATGAGTCTTTAAAACAACGAGAAAATCCCGCAGCCAGAGGCGGGCTCCAGCTGGTCTCTAAATAAAAATATATACTAGTTATGTGAAAATGGACGTCACACTTAACTTAGATAAAAAAAAAAAACATAAAAAAACTAACAAAGATCAGAGTCTCGTGTCTTTGGACAGGCGCAAAAATACGGCGGGGCTAAACATGCTTTGTGAGATCTCAACCCTCCCGCTATACAACTATATCTAGCTCATGTAGAATAAACAAACACACAACAATATGCACAGAAAAACTCAGTTTAAAAGAAATCCGAGTCCGATGACAAAATAGTAAACAAAAGAAACTACACAAAATGAATATGATTCATAAAGTAACAAAGATCTACTAGCAGTAACTGACATGCCAGCTCCAGACCCCAATTAAACATATCGAAATAATATATAGATATAAGAAGATGTGGTATAAGTGCCAATGAGACAAATCTCCATCAAAGTCACAGTGTGTAGAAGGAAACTTTTATAGGTTAAAGTACCCTCTTCAACACAAATCCTTGGCTCACACCGAATAGCAAGTTATAAGTTTCCCCAAAATGACTAGTGTAAAACCATTCAAACGGGAAAACCAAAGGACTAAACTATATATATAACTAGAGGCTCTAAAGAGCCTGTGTCGCTCACCTTGGTCTATGTGTTTTGATGATGGTGATGTGTTCGTAGATCTTACTTTCTAAACATTTTTGATGCTTACAATTATCTCTATCTATAATGAACTTAGCCTAGTAGTTTCAGTGGACAATATTTTGTAAAAATGTACAAATTTATGAAAATTGTTAAAAATTTACTATAAAGGGCAATACCTTCTTAAGGGGTCAATTGACCATTTTGGTCATGTTGACTTATTTGTAGGTCTTACTTTGCTGTACATTATTGTTGTTTACAGTTTATCTCTATCTATAATAATATTCAAGATAATAACCAAAAGCTGCTAAATTTTCTTAAAATTACCAATTCAGGGGCAGCAACCTAACAACAGGTTGTCTAATTCATCTGAAAATTTCAGGGCAGATAGATAATGACCTATTACACAATTTTACCCCATGTCAGATTTGCTCTTAATGCTTTGGTTTCTGAGATATAAGCCAAAATCTACATTTTACCCCTATGTTCTATTTTTAGCCATGGCGACCATCTTGGTTAGTTGGCCAGGTCATGATCACCGGACACATTTTTTATACTAGATACCCTAATGATGATGGTGGCCAAGTTTGGTCGAATTTGGCTCAGTTGTTTCAGAGGAGAAGTTTTTTGTAAAAGTTACGACGACGGACGACGACGGACGACGGACGCCAAGATATGAGAAAAGCTCACTTGACCCTTCGGGCCAGGTGAGCTAAAAAACGAGAAGCGAGAACGACATCAACAAACGACAACTACTGGTTTTTTTTGTGTTATTTTTTTATTACTAGACCAAATATTTAGTGATTTTTTATTATCTAGGACTGTATTTTTGATTAATAATTGATTACCAAGTTTAATAAAACATATGAACTTTGGCTTGAAAGACGTCTTTTTAATTGTTTTCGACTCGCTCTGCTCGGAAAAATTGACAAGAATAAAATCCTAAGATTGAACGCGTTCGTTCAACAATCTTATTAAAATTCAAAATATATATATATATATTAATTTTCTCATACACATAAGTATAACGAAATCAGAGATATACCTTTTAATTAGATTAGTTCGTCTAATTTACAAATGTAGTATTATCTGTAGTAAATTTACTGACTTCTTTAATAAGGGATTTGAATAAGAATGTGTCCATAGTACATAAATGCCCCACTCGCACTATCATTTTCCATGTCTAGTGGATCGTGGAATCGAGGGTCAGAACACTATATTTGATATTAAAATTAAAAAGATCATATGATATAGAATATGTGTACTGAGTTTCAAAAAAAATATATTTGTATATTAACTTCACTTTCAGGTATAGAGATGTGATTTTTTTCTGAGACAAGTGCTTGTGACAATCCAAAAAAACTTGCAGTCATTCGATGTTCAGTACTTCATGTGCTGTAACAAAACTGTCCCAGCTGTTTACAAGCATGTTAAACGCCACAATATATTGCATGTGCCTGCTCCAACTCAGGAGCATGTAGTTCAGTTGTTGTCGTTTGTTGATGTCTTTTTTATGTGTTTTTCGTAATTCATGTTGTTTTAGAATAGGCCGTTATTTTTCTCAATTGAACTGTTTCATATTTTTCAATTCATGGACTATTGTAGCCGACAATACCGTATGTTTTTTCTCATTGCTGAAGATTATATGGTTGCCTATATATAATTGCTCACATCCACTACATTTGAACTTTGTGGGATAGTTGACTCATTTGCATTAATACCAAATCTCCTTATTAAAAGTTGAGGGGTGTGTGTATTTCTTTGGAAATTTTCAATGTTTTCCTCCCAGGCCACCCAGTTTGAATAGAATATTTTGACATTTTGATGTGCTCTTGGATTTGAGTTAAGAGCCAACCAAAGCTCACGGCCTGTTGGTGGGTAGTTGATGACTATATGGTAAGCTCTGGATGTCTTTTTGAGTATTGCATACGGTGATTTGGTGATGTCTTCATGCCATGTATTGTCCCATTACTTTATATAGACAGCTTATCAGTCAACCTGATCTATCAAAGTAGCTCTCCTCGCCTTTTGTATAGTCAGACCAAAAACAAGATATAAACTGACTTAGCTTGGTACATACATGTTTATTTAATATACTCATATAAATATAAAAAAGAAGATGTGGTATGATTGTCAATGAGACAACTCTCCACAATAGACCAAAATAACACAGAAATTATCAACTATAGGTCATCGTACGGCCTTCAACAATGAGCAAAGCCCATACCGCATAGTCAGTAATAAAAGGCCCCTAAATGACAATGTAAAACAATTCAAACAAGAAAACTAACGGCCTTATTTATGCACAAAAATTGAACGAAAAAAACAAAAATGTAACACATAAACAAACGACAACCACGGAACTACAGGCTCCTGACTTGGGACAGGCACATACATTTTGAATGTGGTGGGGTTAAACATGTTAGCGGGGTCCCAAATTCAAGTCAAATTGATATTTTAAAACAACGTAAAAGTAAAAAAGTGTAAAAAAAAAATATTTTAATAAATGTTGAAAATATTATTGTGTTTGTGAGTGGAAAACTACTTAAAATTGTAGAAATATTCAAAAGTAGCTCTCGCGTTTTTGTTCTGCGGCTACGTTAACGGAACACCAATCAAGTAATCGATCTTCATGACTATGGCTTCTATATTCAATGGTATAAAATATCATGTTCTGCTTGTCGTAGACTCAAAAAGACTTCAAGTTGGAATAGATCTACGAAGACTAAAGAACGTTCATGTGTGGTTTGGCAATTGTGCATGCCCACGACACCGATGTCCAGATATTGTTCGGAAGATGTTTTGAGAGGTAACGATGCTACCGGACATGTAAAATTAAACTGTTACAGTATATTACAGAACATAAAACTGTCTATCTTTGCTGTAAATACAAGTTGAAATCCGGACATGGTTTACAATAAAGCTAAAAATCTCAATCCCACGGCATTAAAATAATTTAAAAAAAACATATGACCTTTAACATTGGAGGGCTAAACTAGCATTGAGCCGTGTCCAGGTCCTGAATAGAAAATAAAGAGATGTGGAGTAAATGTACACGGGACAAAATCGCACACAATATATAGAAAAAATACAAATTATTATGAACAGGGCTTTTATTCCTGTTCTTCATCTTGAGAGGAGCTGGAGGGTCTTCAACGAGGAACTAGACCATTGATCCTCATTATACAAAAGTAACATAGGCTAGTGCAGCGGACTACAAAAAGATAAGTTCCTGGTTCGATCCCCGTTCCGGGGAGAAAATTTCCAATCCACTATTAATAAATATGTTTAAACTAACAATAGCCCCACACTTGACTTTGTGGATTACATTATTTTTGTCTTCATCCTACATATGTCTTTTGATATTGTTCATACATGTAAATAAATGTACTAAAAGTCTTACACTGTATCTATATATTTTGCTCAGAGACCAGAACATAATAAAATAGATAAAACGAAACTTGCGCTTTAGATTAAGAAAGGGTCTGAAAGATTTTGTATCATTTTTTCCAGTTCTTCTGGGTCCTTGAGGCCTTCCCTCGCCAACAATATATAGTTTGCTTTATTTGTAAAAGAGGCTAGTTACGCTTCTGTATTATCATCTTAGATTAACCTCTCCAAACTTAAAAGTAAAGATCACGCATAGTGGCGGATCTAGAAATTTTCATAAGTGGGGGCCCACTGACTGCATAAGAGGGGGCCCACTTTAGTCACGCTTCAATGATTCCCTATATAAGCAACCAATTTTTTTCCCCAAAAAGGGGGGGGGGGCGGCTGCCCCCCCCCCTAAATCCGCCTCTGACACACTCTTATTGTTTAGATTGATAAAGACTTTTGCATCCGTCGACATTATCTTCGATTAAAGTAGTATTGATCTGACAACCGCTGTGCATGTATACTTTAACGACCTTTAAATGAATGACAAATGACAACATTGCCATTTTTTGAATGACAATTAAACAGTGCGGGGGGAAAGATAAATTGAATACACTTTCGTTTTTCGTTTTTTGTTTTTGTGAAATCAAAAATGAAAAATGAAAACACTTTCATTTTTCGATTTTAGTTTTTGAGAATCAAAAATGAAAAATGAAAATACTTTTGTTTTTCGATTTTTGTTTTGTGAAATCAAAAATGAAAAACGAAAACACTTTTGTTTTTCATTTTGGTTTTTAAGAAATCAAAAACGAAAAATGAAAACACTTTCGTTTTTTGTTTTTTGTTTATGATATTTCAAAACGAAAAACGATTGGACGCAGATATACACGGACCCAAAATGTACTCTACACTAAACTCTGAAACATATAATTAAACCAAAATTTAAAATAAAATCAAAAAAAAAAAGAAGACTAACAAAGGTTCCCGACTTGGCACCGGCGCAAAAATGTGACGGGGTTAAACATGTTTTGTGAGATCTCAAACCTCCCCTATACATCTAATTCAGCCAATGTGGAATAAACAAACACAAAACAATAAGGACAGTAAAACTAAGTTTTAAAGAAGTCCGAGTTAGATGTGTGACATGGTAACAGAAGAAACTAAGCAAAATAACAATGATCCGCATGAGTTAACAAAAGGCTAATGGCAGTTATTGATATGCCATCTCCAGACGTCAATAAAACGGATCGAAGATTATGTCTTCATCATATGAGTTGCATCATCTCGGATTTTGGAAAAATTCTATGCAAAATTGGATGATCGAGTACTAGTATTTAGGTTTCAAAGTGCAGAAACGTCATCAGCATTATAAACATTGAGCTGTCATGGATGAGATTTACAATCAAATCCGTCCCCGATGTGTTCCTAATGCAGAAAATGTGAAAAAGATACAGAAGAAGTTTTCACATCTTTATTGATTAAATGGTTGTTCTTTGTTACACGTCTAGTAGCAAATATTTTATGCATATTCTGTACGAGAACAAATTAACAATAACTTCAATAGACTGGTACTTAAGAAGTTGAAGAAAGTCAATAGCAAGACAAACAAAAAAATAACGATCAGACAAACAATAAAACAACGACCAGACAAACAACTGTCCACGATTAATAGAAAAGATTGACCGACGGATAAAATCAATTCTTTCTCCACTAGTTGCATCCGTCATCCATCGTTCATGGTAAGTAAAATTTCACCGATAATTTCATTCGGAGACAATCGATTTTAACAATGAGGATGGATTGGTGCTCAACGAACAGTGGTATTTTACATAATTATAAGAAGATGTGGTATGAGTGCCAATGAGACAACTCTCCATCCAACTCACAATTTGTAAAAATAAACCATTATAGGTCAATGTACGGTCTTCAGCACGGAGCCTTTGCTCACACCGAACAGCAAGCTATAAAGGGCCCCAAAAGGACTTGTGTAAAACCATTCAAACAGGCAAACCAACGGTCTTATCTATATATATAAAATGACTGAATAAATAGTCAACGATCAATCTTACAGGGCGATGGATCATGTAATATGATTCTGTACACTACAAAATATAATATATAACAAGTCAAAAAGGGTACAACATCACCATTAAATAACTATAAAATACACAAATATTAGATATTTCGGATAACAGATATCCTTCTTCGGTAATTGCACAATGACAAATGAATCATGTCAATTCAAATTGAGACTCTATCAAAATCTTGATTTATACAATTTAAGCGAACGCTGGAACAATTTTAAAATTTCCAAACACACCGCAAAGACTACAGAAATATGCCAAAAATAAAAATAGTTATTTACGATGTGAAATGGCACAACTCTAGATTTCCAAAGGTTGTGACAGTTGAGAAAACCTTTGGAAATCTAGAGTTGTGCCATTTCACATCGTAAATAACTATTTTTATTTTTGGCATATTTCTGTAGTCTTTGCGGTGTGTTTGGAAATTTTAAAATTGTTCCAGCGTTCGCTTAAATTGTATAAATCAAGATTTGATAGAGTCTCAATTTGAATTGACATGATTCATTTGTCATTGTGCAATTACCGAAGAAGGATATCTGTTATCCGAAATATCTAATATTTGTGTAT
Organism: Mytilus edulis; assembly: GCA_019925275.1. Lineage (NCBI taxonomy): Eukaryota > Metazoa > Mollusca > Bivalvia > Mytilida > Mytilidae > Mytilus > Mytilus edulis. The sequence continues at coordinate 133,141 of JAHUZM010000059.1, forward strand.
TTTATAGTTATTTAATGGTGATGTTGTACCCTTTTTGACTTGTTATAATATATATATATAATCGAAAAACACTTATGAACCACATCAATAATCAACAACCAATGAACTTCAGGTTTCTGACATAGGACAGGTGCAAACAAATGGGCCATTCCAGTTAATTTCTGACAGGTGGGGATGGATGGGGAGATTTTTTTCATACCTATCAGAAAAAAACATCACGAAAAGCTACCTATCAGATCTCTAAATTAAGACATATCAGATGTAGAGTTTCTGTTCATATTGGGTGGATGGGCTTTCATGGGAAAAAATGACCTATCAGAATTTTTTACTGCAAGGATTGTACCCATCAGAATTTTAAATACAATACCAGATAATGCATGATACGAAACTGACTACATTCCAAAGCACCCCTAAGATCTGATATAGGTATTTTTTGTAACCCCTAAGATGTAATTATTTTTAATCATTAACTGCTGCAAGACCCTCAGAAATTTTTGCGTATAAGTGTACGTGTCAGATGAAAAACCCCAAAATTTCACCCCTAAGATGTATAAATTTTACACCCCTCAGAAAGGACCATCCATCCCCCTTTTTCAGATATTAACTGGAATGGCCCAATGCAGCGGGTTTAAACGTTTAAACAGACACAAACCTACATCCTTACTTGAAACAACAGTCTAACATCAAAACATAGAAAGATACACTATTAAATATCAACTGAAATGGCTTAACTCAATCAAAAGACATTAATACAAACAAGTGAACGTACACTGAACGAATACATGACACAATGTAAAAACAAAATCCATAAAATAAGGGGTGAGATGTTAAACAATATCAGAAAGAAAACCATATTCTTGAACAAAATGCCGCCAAAAAAATGTACATATAGCTATGCATGGAGCAAAGTCTGACTGTTGAGGTGCTATAAACATGCTAAATAAAAAAAAGAAGATGTGGTACGAGTGCCAATGAGATAACTCTCCACAATGTGTATAAAGTAAACAAGTATAGGTCAAAGTACGATTTTCAAGACGGAGCATTTGCTCGCACCGAACAGCTATAAAGGGCTACAAAATGACTAGTGTACAACTATTTAGTCAGGAAAACCAACGGTCTAATATATAAAATAGAGAAACATTTAAGGATGTACTTAGGTGAGATTTTGGAATGCATGTCAAATGTTCGGACTCCTTGGTGTTTTCCATACGATACAAGGTAAAATATTTTGCCCCATAACACCTATAATTTATCTTTTCATATTAGACTTAATAGCTCATGAAAGGTCATTTACCAAAATTTTAGAAGATTCTTGATTTTCTTTCTTTTGTTTTGAGACCCAAATAATACCAATGCAAATATAACATGTAAAAGGTAAAAGTCCGAGTCAGGCATTTCCCGCCGTATTTTAAATCTGAAATATCTTGAAAAGGAGGTCCATGACCTATCAATATTTTTAGCTTATTTCTATCCTTAATGCATGCTCTACCGGCTTATAGTATCAATTTTAATTTCTTGATTTATTAATTTTCACCTAACCTCACCTAAGTACATCCTTAAGAACCACCTCATCAAACGACAACCACTTAAACATGTTAATGACAAGCCGACACGCTAAATTTGAATGTGCTATTTGAAAAGGTTAAGCACACAGGAAGACATGCCACCCTACCTGGACACATTATTTTGATTTCAAGTCGACCAGTATTTGGAATTACTCTTAAGTGCCGTGTGCTATGCTCAGAAATAACAATTACTAAAGTTCTTTAAAGTTAGGTTTGACCCTACCGAAGATCAAATCCACTATCTCCCGCAATCAAGGCGAACATCTACCACGAGATCATAATGAACTGTAGTATAATTGGCAATTAGACAACCATACGCCAAATTTCAAATGAAGTGGATGTATGCAGTCAAAGGCAACCGTACGGAATTCAACAATGAGAAAAACCCATACCGTATAGTCGGCTATAAAAGAACCCGATATGAAAATATGAAAAATATGCATTATGCTGGAGAATGCACAAAAAATAAAAAGTTTCTCAATCAAATACGGAAAGAATATTTTTCCTGATTTCTTAAGAAAACATTTGAATTTTGGTCCTTTGGGTTATAATCATACTATGCATGTACTTATCAATGTGTATCAATGTATAGCTTTGCATCAAGAAAGGTAAAGGTAATTTGGATTTTACTATCTTGATAAGAATTTGATTACAACATTTTCATGCCAAAAAAAAATTATAAGATTTATCTCTTTATACAATCATATTCTTACAATACAATGGACGTAACACAGGCAAACATTACTATCTGCCATTACTATCAATTATTTTATTTTTGACATGCGTCAAGGAAACATTTCTTCAACAATTCTATATCCCCCCTTTTCTGATAGCAGTTAAACAAGGGATAAAACAAGTTATATATCCCCCTTTTCTGATAGCAGTTAAACGAGGGAAAAAACAAGTTCTATATCCCCCTTTTCTAATGTACTTATCATTCATTTAAAATGTGTACCCGAATTGAGTGAGCTCACCTTGAAACTAGAACATTATTACATGTATGCCTTCCCCCTTTCGTGTATGGTTGTTTGTTTAAGTGATTGTTGTTTGCTTTAAGTTCAGTGGCAAATAGTTCATGCATGTTAAGGACGAGAATAAATAAACAATTTATACAATCTTAGAAAGGGTATCAAGGAAACTAACATAGATTTATGTAGTTTGTTCCATTATCTGACAGACCAAGGAATTAACGAAGAATGTGTAAAGAGGAGTCTATGAAAGTGAGGCTATTAAATAATTGTCATTACGCATTAGATACACGCTGATTTCAGCTACTTGTTAACCAGAGTTATAAACATCCGCCCATCCATTTATTCGTCCATATGTGAACACTCTGTACAAAACTACTAGTAGCTTTCAACATTTCTTATGAAATTAATCACAACTTTAGTATTGACTAAAATTAATGTGTCTGTCGTTCTTGACTTAAGGGACCTTAACTATCAGACTGTTTATATTTATTTTTTCACTTATCGTACATTAACTTGAGTTTGCTTAAATCAATTTATTTAAACTTTATACTGTTGTTGTCAATACTTGTCTGACCAAACCAAAACAATGTCAGGTGGGCATATTTCGGGACCTCTGAAATTTTACACTGTTGTTGTCAATACTTGTCTGACCAAACCAAAACAATGTCAGGTGGGCGTATTTCGGGACCTCTGAAACTTTACACTGTTGTTGGGATAGGTGAATACTACATAATTTTAATATGACTAAAAAAGGGCGTATCATGCGCTTAATTTTAAAGTTGAACGGACCTTTAGCATACCTTCCGATAAATAATGTTGGTCACATTATGTTTCAATTGTATAATAGAATTAAAACAAATTATGAAAACCATTTTAATACTCTGAGGCTATGATATGATTACCAATGAGATGCTATCCTCAAGAGTTCAAATGAAGTGGATACATGTAATTATAGGATACTGGACGGTCTTCGACAATGAGTAAAACTCATACCTTATCTCAAGCTTTAAAAGGCCCCGACGTGACAAATGTAAAGCAATCCAAACCAAAAATCTAACGGCCTGATTACTGGAGAAAACGATAAAAAATAAAAAAAAAAAAACAGCAAATATGACATTGCATGCAACAGCTAGCGACAACTACTGAATTTCAGGCACCAAACTTGGGACAGACACATACAGAATATGACGGTTAAATAATTGGGATCCTAACCTGTGACTTTGGTTTAACAACACAAACTAGAATATGAAACTATAAAAACTCAGTTTAAAAAGGCATAACTCATTAAATTGACACATAACACACAACGAAACTAAGACTTAAAATAGTCCACTGAAACAATTCCATCTCTTTAATTCTGTCCGTCACATTTATACTATGACACCAGCTCCTCGTTTATACTTTGTATAAAAAACCTATATTTCAAAGATATCACATTTGTTGTTTATATTTTGGGATTTTTTTCTGTGTGGTCCTCTTCTCACGAACATGTTCCTTCATTCATATGAGGCAGGCTTCATAATTCATAGTTATATTTTTAGATGCATCTTTACAAAACCCTTAAGCGTAAAATGTAACACGCATATCTTAACTTTAATATAACAGAATCTGTAATGAACAAGAGGCTCTCAAGAGCCTGAATCGCTCACCTGGTAAACAATGCCTTATTAACTAAATTAATAAATTAATGTTTGTTGTAAATTAAACAGAGTAACAAAGGCCATGTACTATCCTGGAAATACCTTTTAAAGCCTCTTAGGAACCTCTGGAAAGAAATGGGCATGAGTTCGCCCTACACTTGATTAAGATACAGTCAAGGTCAATCTGATGATTCACAATACAATTGCTATTAACAGTTTATCTGTATCTATAATAATATTCAAGATAATAACCAAACACTGCAAAATTTCTTTAAAATCATCAATTCAGGGGCATTATACCTGAAAAACCAGTTACCCAATTCGGCTGAAAATTTCAGGACAGGTAGACCTTGATCTAATAAATACTTTAACTTCTTGTCTTATTTGCTCTAAATGCTGGAGTTTTTAAGATATAAGCCAAAAACTGCATTTTACCCTGTGTTCTATTTTTAGCCATGACGGCCATGTTTTTTGACGAAATAGAAAATAAAACACAAACTTTATTTTATACACCCTACTGATCATTCAGTTGAAGTTTGGTTGAATTTGGTTGAGTAGTTTTAGGGGAGAAGATTTTTTAAAGTTAGCAAATATGATGAACAAATTGTGAAAAATTGTCATTAAAGGACAATAACCCCTTAAGGGGTCAATTGACAATTTTGGTCATATTAACTTATTTGTAGATCTTACTTTGCTGATCATTTTTGCTGTTTACAGTTTATCTTTATCTATAATAATATTCAAGATAATGACCAAAAACTGCAAAATTTCCTTAAAATTACCAATTAAGTGGCAGCAACCCAACAATGGGTTGTTTGATTCATCTGAAAATTTCAGGGCTCATAGATCTTGACCTAATGAACCCCATTTTTACCCCATGTCAAATTTGCTTTAAATGCTTTCGTGTTTGAGATATAAGCCAAAAACTGCATTTGACCCCTATGTTCTATTTTTAGCAATGGCGACCATGTTTGTTGAAAGATCAAAACTTCGGATACAATTTATAAACTAGATACCCTAAGGAACATTCAGTTAAAGTTTGGAAGTATTTGGCCTAGTAGTTTCAGAGGAGAAGATTCTTGAAATAGTTTACGACGACAGACGACGGACGACGACGGACGCCAAGTGATGGCATAAGCTCACTTGGCCCTTCGGGCCACGTGAGCTAAAAATTACCAAAACCCAATTAAATTTTATGTGAAATTTGTGTAATTATGTCTGAAAAGTTCCTTTTAATTGATATACAAATTATGTAAACTATGTAATTTTGTAAGACCTCAAAAAATAACTTCATGATGAAACTATGAAATGTCACCTAAATTATCTCGTCTAGTAGGAAACCCCACGACAATGGGGGAGGGGCCATGCTTTATTATACACGATAGAGAATAATTTCCATCGACTCTAAACAGGGTCGTATTTCAATATCCATCCAACATACCAATCTTCACTTCACAGTGACAATCCAAAATTTTCATTCGACACATTATTTAGAAACTACTTACAGTAAATAAAATTCTTTTTTAATAAACCTATCATTTGTTTGCGTACATAAATTATTATCCTCCATTAAATTTTCCAACTCGTTTGCATTAAAAGCCATGAGTTGTCAGTTTGGTATATGGGATGTATAAATACCCAGCCACATACAGTCGTGATCGGAAAGGGGACAAAAAATAAGATTCCCAGTGAAAGGAGACCACTAAGAAGTTTCTGGTCATGGTGAACCACCAACTCCTTAGCCGCATCACCGTCATTAAACCAAGCTGAAAGGACTTTACTTCCAAGACTGAAGTCGTCTGCCTTACAAGAAATAAGTATATAAATTGTTGATCACTTCTAACCTGTCATCAAATTTGTTTGAATCTGTTAGAACTGTTCTAGGATAGTTACTGTATATAGAACTGTCATCCTGACACCTTTTAGACAGTTCTAGCTAGAACAGTTATATATTTATAAATATTTTGGAACAGCCACTGTTAAATGCGCAAATAAGATTTCCATTTTAATCCTTGTGGTATTTTACTGTTGATTATACTTATAACCATGTAGTGTACTAGTTATAAAGGTATGAACAATCAGTTACCCCTCATTAACTCAACAAACAGACAGGTTCATATGAGCCTATGTAATCACTAGGCGACAAAGTAGTCCGCCACCCCGCACTAACCTAACAAACAAAAAATTTCTTGCGGGCCTGTGTAATCATATGACATAGCAGTCCACAACCCCTCATTAACGCAACAAACAAAATGGGTCGAGTGAGCCTGAATGTGTAATCACTTGGTGTCCGTCGTTCGTTTGAAAATTGTAATCGTCTAAAGAAGAGGGATAAAAAAAGTCTGTCGAATAATTTGTGGATCACAAGTGTGACTTGGGTATATAGAAAAATAACTTTTTGGTTTTCTTTCCACCGACAGTAAAACCGTTCAGAAAGTAAGCCGTTAGTTTGGCTGTGCAGGATGTATAAATGCATAGCTGTCAAGGCAGAATGGGGACGTGAAATTTGATGCCGCTTGTAAGAAATGCCATGCTCTCTGTACGTCCAAGAACCCGTTCAACAACTTTATGAGGTCCCATGGAGGGGATAACATGACACATCCTAAATCCCTAACGCATACCCTTGTAGAACCTACCTATTGCATTAATTGTTTATAGTTTTTCGCACTAAACATGCATGGCACACCCTTCATCCCTAAAGCACACCCTTGGAGAATCTACCTATCGTATTAATTGTTAATAGTTTTTTACACTTAACATGCATGGCGTAAATTGTTAAAAGTGTTTCGCACTAAACATGCATGGCGTTAATTGTTAATAGTTTTTCGCACTAAACATGTATGGCGTTAATTGTTAATAGTTTTTTGCACTTACCATACATGGCATTAATTGTTAATAGTGTTTCGCACTTAACATGCATGGCGTTAATTGTTAATAGTGTTTCGCACTTAACATGCATGGCGTTAATTGTAAATAGTGTTTCGCACTTAACATGCATGGCGTTAATTGTTAAAAGTGCTTCGCACTAAACATGCATGGCGTTAATTGTTAATAGTTTTCGCACTAAACATGTATGGCGTTAATTGTTAATAGTTTTTTGCACTTACCATACATGGCGTTAATTGTTAATAGTGTTTCGCACTAAACATGCATGGCGTTAATTGTTAATAGTGTTTCGCACTTAACATGCATGGCGTTAATTGTAAATAGTGTTTCGCACTTAACATGCATGGCGTTAATTGTTAATAGTGTTTCGCACTTAACATGCATAGCGTTAATTGTTAATAGTGTTTCGACACTTAACATGCATGGCGTTAATTGTTAATAGTGTTTCGCACTAAACATGCATGGCGTTAATTGTTAATAGTTTTTCGCACTAACACATGGCTAATTGTTAATATGTTTCGCACTAAACATGCTGGCGTTAATGTTAATAGTTTTCGCACTAACATGTATGGTGTAATTGTTATACTTTGCACTTACCATGCATGGCGTTAATTGTTAATAGTGTTTCGCACTAAACATGCATGGCGTTAATTGTTAATAGTGTTTCGCACTTAACATGCATGGCGTTAATTGTTAATAGTGTTTCGCACTTAACATGCATGGCGTTAATTGCTAATAGTGTTTCGCACTTAACATGCATGGCGTTAATTGTTAATAGTGTTTCGCACTTAACATGCATGGCGTTAATTGTTAATAGTTTTTCGCACTACACATGCATGGCGTTAATTGTTAATAGTTTTTTCGCACTACACATGTATGGCGTTGAAGTATTCGTACTGAACACAGCTGAACATAACTCACTAACTTTTTGGACAATCATAATGGAAATACCAGATGAATTGAATGCACTACTAGCAGCCATGAAGTTAACTGGAAAAGAACCTGCCTGGAAGTTTTCCGCAAGTTCTGACCAGGTGTCAGTACAGCTGACGTGGACCAAGACAAAGGCTAAGGAACTAGAGGCACACTCCAGTAAAGCCAAGCCGGCACTGAAAAGTAAGCCACCATCCACCAGGAAAAGGGACGCCAAGCGTTACAACCAGTGGGTGCAGGCCAAAAGCACTGCTGCAACATCGGCTGAGGTCTTACCACACACCACCAAGGTAGACCAGAACCAACAAACAGAAGCCACAATAGCACGAGATGGAAGCAGGGAGATAGTACCCACAAAATATCAAGGGGAACCTGAGGGCATTTGCATCAAGACGGACACAGTCATCAGTCCGTACAACCCCAGGAAGGCATGCCATCGCCAATACTACCTCCAGCCAACCAAAGACAGAGGCAAGCGATGCCGGATCGACTATGACGAGGGATTCGACCTAGACGATCCCGAGTTGCTCCGGACAACACCACCTCACACATCGCCACTATTGATGCCATCTCCAGAGGCAGTTACATCAGCTCTTTTGTTACTAGAACGGCCAGATACGCCTTACCACACTCATAGAAGCAAAGTAAAAGCTAAACGGTCAGCAGAACCAGATAATAAGTAGAAAGTCCGCAATACCCATAAAGGATAGCCGGACAGAAAAACCCATTCATCATCATCATGTATGGCGTTAATTGTTAATAGTTTTTTGCACTTACCATGCATGGCGTTAATTGTCAATAGTGTTTCGCACTAAACATGCATGGCGATGAAGTTACAAAAAGAAGCATTCAATTCTTAAAGATTGTTTCTATCAAGAGCTTACATACCAGGGAAGGACTGACTGACCAAGGAGAGCGATACAGGCTCTTGAGAGCCTCTAGTTTTTGTCAAGCCTGCAACTTTTGTTGCAGAAAGCTCGACATAGGGATAGTGATCCGGCGACAGCGGCTACGGTGGCCGCGGCGGTGTTAGGTCACTTCTTAAAAACTATATATTTTAGAAGGTGGAAGACCTGGATGCTTCATATTTTGTATATAGATGCCTCATGTTACGAAGTTTCCGTCAGTCACATGTCCATTGTCCTTGACCTCATTTTCATGGTTCAGTGACCACTTGAAAAAAAAGTTCAAATTTTTTGTAATGTTAAATTCTCTCTTACTGTAAGTAATAGAATAACTATATTTAGTATGTGCGTACCTTGCAAGGTCCTCATGCCCGTCAGACAGTTTTCAGTTGACCTTGACCTCATTTCATGGATCAGTGAACAAGGTTAAGTTTTGGTGGTCAAGTCCATATCTCAGATACTATAAGCAATAGGTCTAGTATATTCGGTGTATGGAAGGACTGTAAGGTGTACATGTCCAACTGGCAGGTGTCATCTGACCTTGACCTCATTTTCATGGTTCAGTGGTTATAGTTAAGTTTTTGTGTTTTGGTCTGTTTTTCTCATACTTTATGCAATAGATTTACTATATTTGTTGTATGGAATGATTGTAAGGTGTACATGTCTAGCGGGCACATGTCATCTGACCTTGACCTCATTTTCATGGTTCAGTGGTTATAGAGTTTTTGTGTTTTGGTCTGTTTTTCTCATACTTGTGTTATTAAAATTTACTGTTACAAAATGATAGAAATTATTGTAAATTAAGGAATGTATCTCCCTCATGCAAAGCTCTGATTCCTTTCACGGATTTGGCTATACATTTTGGACCTTATGGATTATAGCTCTTCATCTTTTATATAAGCTTTGGATTTTAAATATTTTGGCCACGAGCATCACTGAAGAGACATGTATTGTCGAAATGCGCATCTGGTGCAAGAAAATTGGTACCGTTAATTTTATTACTACCACTGGGTCGATGCCTCTGCTGGTGGACTATTAGTCCCCGAGGTATCACCACCCCAGTAGCCAGTACTTCGGTACTGGCATGAAAATACGATTTTTTTGTGTTATTAAAATTTACTGTTACAAAATGATAGAAATTATTATAAATTAAGGAATGTATCTCCCTCATGCAAAGCTCTGATTCCTTTCACGGATTTGGCTATACATTTTGGACCTTATGGATTATAGCTCTTCATCTTTTATATAAGCTTTGGATTTCAAATATTTTGGCCACGAGCATCACTGAAGAGACATGTATTGTCGAAATGCGCATCTGGTGCAAGAAAATTGGTACCGTTAATTTTATTACTACCACTGGGTCGATGCCTCTGCTGGTGGACTATTAGTCCCCGAGGGTATCACCACCCCAGTAGCCAGTACTTCGGTACTGGCATGAAAATACGAATTTTTTGTGTTATTAAAATTTACTGTTACAAAATGATAGAAATTATTATAAATTAAGGAATGTATCTCCCTCATGCAAAGCTCTGATTCCTTTCACGGATTTAGCTATACATTTTGGACCTTATGGATTATAGCTCTTCATCTTTTATATAAGCTTTGGATTTCAAATATTTTGGCCACGAGCATCACTGAAGAGACATGTATTGCCGAAATGCGCATCTGGTGCAAGAAAATTGGTACCGTTAATTTTATTACTACCACTGGGTCGATGCCTCACATTTGGTCTGTTTTTTATGGCAGTCAGTGGGCCCCCGATTTTAAAATGTCCTCGATCCGCCACTGAAAGCGCAGTATACTAGTTGCTATAGCAGTCTTTAAAAAATGTCACGTAAATAGACAAAATATTTTAAAATACAAGAAATATTTGTTGCTATTGGCTTTGCACTAGCTGTTAGTAACTGAGAATACTTTCACATCTGTATTTTTCTTCTTCTTGGTATTGTTATACTGCCACGTCCAGTCTGTGTTTTTTTGTTAGCTGTTTTTGTTCTTTTTATCGATCTGATGAATAAAGACCATTTCAACTGATTTTTATATATAAAAAAAAGATGTGGTATGATTGCCGATGAGACAACTCTCCACAAGAGATCAAATAACACAGCAATTAACAACTATAGGCCACTGTACAGCTTTCAACAATGAACAAAGCCCATTCTGCATAGACAGTCATAAAAGGCCCCAAAATGACAAGGTAAAACAATTTAAACGTGAAAACTATCGGCCTAATTTATGTAAAAAAAAAATGAACGAAAACAGATATGTTACACATACACAAACGACAACCACTGAATTACAAGCTCCTGGCTTGGGACAGGCACATACATACAGAATGGTGGTGGTGTTAAATATGTCAGTGGGATCCCAACCCTCCCCTAACCTAGGATAGGGGTGTAACAGTACAACATAAGAACGAACTATAAAAATCCGTTGAAAAAGGCTTAACTCATCAGATGAATACAAGTACAAATACTACACAGAGTGGACGTGGCCGGATACTTCTATATCCAATCAACAAAAAGACAATAATATTCAGTTTGCTTTGAATTTACTGATAACAAAATCAATATTAATACCAATAAAAACATAAATTGCTTGTTCTTACAGTATGTTATGACAAAACACCAGTGTCCAGGCCACCACATTCTTTAAGTGTCTGTCCCACGTAAGAAGCTGTAAGGATATATAATTGTCGTTGGTTCGTGTCTGTCATATTTGTTTTTCGTATTTTTTTTGTTATAAATTAGGCCTTAATAAATCTTTTCATATTTTTCATGCCGGGACATTTTATAGCCCACTTTACGGTATTGGGTTTTCTCATTATTAAAGGCCGAACGATTGCCTATAATTTTTTATATCCACTTCATTTCATCTGGATTTGGTGGATAGTTGTCTCAATGGCAATAATAACACATCTCCTGATTTTTATACACTAAACAGAACTAATTGACTTACTAAATTCGCAACATCATCAACTGGAAAAAAAACCTTAGAAAACGATATTACCAAATACTTGGGCTTAAATTCACAAAAACCTAGTTGAACAAATCTGTTTCAGAGGAAACTAACAATTGCTTATAAAAGAAACTAGAACGTATAATTGCTTTCCAATGAAGAAATACAATTGTTGATTAATAATAAACCTTTAAAAAAATAATATGTGAGATATACAAAATTTCTTATAACTAATGAAGCCAAACTCTGTGATATTCTTTCCCTAAACAAGACCGAAACACTATACCAAATGTTAGGGCTCATGGGTGAGCTCGGAAGCTTTTATTGACACACAGGGGGCAATCATTGATATTTTTCTTATTTTCTGATATCAAAAAATCATTTCTTGATATCAGGAATTCAAATTTTTGATATCAAAAAATCATTTTCTGATATCAGAAAATGTATTTCTTGATATCAAATAATCGTCAGTATTATTTGATATCAGAAAATCTATTTCTTGATATCATAAAATGGATTTCTTGATATCAAAAAATGATTTTCTGATATCAAAAAATCGAATTATTGATATCAAGAAATAAAAATTATTTTCTGATATCAAGAAATCGAATTTCTGATATCAAAAAATGGATTTCTTGATATCAAAAAATTGAATTCCTGATATCAAGAAATATTTTTTGATATCAGAAAATAAGGAATAAATAGTAAAACGGCGCCTCATAC